>VIAB01015513.1:21415-33185 GCA_009801035.1 Oophaga pumilio | reverse complement strand
AACCATTCCTCTATGTAACATCAGATACAAGGTACTGATATAATGTCCTGTGTGTTCAGTGGTCACTCACCAGATGGTCGTGGATTCTTTCACAGTCCAGATCTTTTCATCCACCTAAGAAAAACAGAAACATAAAGTCTTTGGCATAGAAAGTGAAAAAAAGACAAGATGGATGATGATGATTATCACAATGTGAGAATAGCACCTGATGAGTGTTATCCCCAGAGGAGGAGTTACTTACCGGGCCAAGCTTGGTGACAGGTACGTAAATCTGGCCACGGGGTGAAGGACTGTATGCTCCGGCCACTGCAGATGATGGTTCTCCAGAACAGGCCTGAATGGTGTAAATGGTGGCTCTGCTCTCCTTTCCTCCAGATCCTCCCAGACGATGGTTGTAAAGAATTGATGCTCCCGCTCACACCCAGCTTCTTGAGATGTTTTGCATCAGCATCAAGCCAAGATGGAAATTTTTGCTTTTCGTTGATGATAGCTTTGAAATCTCTTTGCTTGATGGGGCCGTTGTAAAATGGGGATCGTCCTGCTGCCATCCTGGACACCACAATCCCCAGGCTCCACCAGTCCACTGCTGCGGCATATCATTTTCTACGTTGTACGTCAGGGGCCATGTAATGGAAAGTGCCTGTCATTACAGAGATGTTTTTGGAGGAGGAGACTCCATCTTGGGCGAGCCAAAGGTCGATGATACGGATGTGGCCATCTGCATCCAACATGCTTTATATCACTGCAATGAAATAAGAAAATAAAATAAATCTGTCCAGTGATACAAGAGATGAAAAATGGGTCACTACAAGATCAGCAAAAATAGGCGGCAGGACACAGGAAAGTTGAGGCCCATATTTCTATCATGTGAAGGGGACAGAGAGAAGGAGGTAAGTTCTGCTTACCGGTGGACGATGTTGTGTCCGTGGAGGAACTGGAGGCCACATACTATCTCTGCTGTGTAGAATCTGATGGAGAGAGCAGAGTGTAGTATCAATGTTATAAAATCCTTCTCTAGCACTCCCCAAATACCATGGCACCCCACCTCCTGCTTCCAGCACCCTAAATATATGCTTTGCCAGAACTCCCCTAGCTGCACCCGGACCTGTTTTTTCCCATCCTCTTAGTTCTCTTTTAGCTATTTTCCACTTTCTCACCTCACATTGCCGATGTTGAGGCAGCCGCACATCCTGATCAAATCCTCCAGGCTGCCACCGGACAGATACTCCATAATGAAATATGCCCTGTGCTGAGACTGGTGTGCGGCTTAGAAGTGGCATAGGAATGGGCAGTCTCTGGCCACCAGGAGTATCCGCCGCTCTCTCATGATGGTCTTCTCATTGTCCTCTTTTTTGGTGATCATTTTGACGGCCACATTGATGTTACAGCTGGGGACTGATGCTAGGACCACCTGAAAAAGACAAGAGGAGAATACTTAGAAGGTGTCTGCAGGGGGGAATCTGGATTTTATAGTACACAAGGCACATGAGTAAACTGGTCGCTCAGTCTGCTGGTAATCAGGATTATGTAGAGGAGCAAATCTATCTATCAGCACAATGCACTGCCTGCTCCATGGATGGGCTATGGAAACCTGTTAACAAATAATCATCATTTTTATCTGATAAATCAGTAATACCCATGAAAATTAATATTTTTAAATCTTATTCGAGAAATCTGCTTCTTTCTTTGCCAGGACTGATTTTCAATTAAAAAAAAATTCAAATTCCGGGTAAAATCTATATTTAATGAAGACATATTGTTACATTACTGAGAGGAGATGACAGTTTGTGCTGATAATATTCTATGTAAGAGAGATGAGGGGAGGGAGGAGTTCTGCATTTAACTCCTCCCTTTCTCCATCCCCTCTACATAGAGTACTATCAGCACCAACTGTCATGCTTTGAGTTGGCATTAATGTGATCCAAATCTTTGTCTATCTAGATTTAACAAAAAGACAGAGACCAATGTATATATAATATGGCAGCCTGATAGGAGCCAATATTGACAATGACATGAAAATAAAGCAATGTCCCCTGCCCCCTACCACTATGACCCATGAGATCGACCATCCAGTATAGAAGAATACTACGTTATAGCAGCACTAGACCTAACTATGGTGACGTTTTATACGTCATCTCACAGAAAAACGCTACAATGAGCAATAGCAAAGCAAGACATGGCTGATAACAGAGAACAATACATGAAGATATAAAAAAATCTGATTTCAAATAAATTAAAAAATATGTAGGACTTACTGTGCCAAAGGTGCCCCTACCCAAGACCTGGTGGATGTTGATTCGGCTGATGTTAAGCCTGGCATAGGGGCTGGATGATCCTGGGTCTCCGCTGCATCCAGGTGTTGGCTCCTCCCATCCGTTGTTGACTTGTCTCCTCTTCTTCGTGATCTTCTTGAATTCGGTCACGCTGTCCTCTCTTCTTCTCTCCTCTTCTCCTCGCTCTCTTGTCCATGTCCAGTAGTCGCCATTCTCAGAAATATCTTCCCGCCTGTAGACCTCCGACCAATCGCTTCAGCCAACAGTTGAAAGTAAACGTCAGTTGGTCGTGTGCAGGTGACCAGAGGTGACGGAACCCTCAGGTGGCATCTGCCAGGCAGCGGCTCATGGCCCTGCTCTGCCATATACACTGCGATGTGGGCATCATGGGTGACAGTTTAGAGTCCAGAGGAACGGCAGAGAACTTCATGGTGACTTCCAGTGTTTTTTTATTAAATTATTAATCCCTCTATGTACTTCATTATTGTTCCATTTTATAACTTACTGTACATTTTTTTTGTATTGAAAGTTAGTATTTGTATTAGGTTTTTTTTCTTTTTATTACATATTTCTTCCATGTCCCATTTCCCTTTATGAATTCTCCCAAGTGTCTATTCCACCAAAGTGGTGTGTCCCTTTTACCGCCAGTGCCACCCAGCCGGCACTACTGTATGCCCGTGTACAGTATACACTGAGCTGTAAACTCTTCCTGTGCTTTTATATTCTCAGTATAGCCAACACTTTCTACCAATTATTATCAGTAAGATTGTCCCCATATCGGTGCCAGTCATGGTGCTCAATAGAGAATGGGAGAGATCCTTTGCCAAAACAGCCATACACCAGACCGGACAGGTGTCATTGTCAGTTATATGTACAGTGTGAATGGAGTCTTATAGCGCTATTGTACTGTGTATGTGGTTACTGTGTGCAGGGGATACGTGATGGCACAGTCACTTATACAGAGGTCCTGACTGGCACTGGTATACGGCACTTTGGTTGGTGCTGTTCTGCCCTTTGCACCATGTAATGAGCATGTGGCCGGCTGTAAATGGTGATGTTATGTAGCCACAGTGGCTAGTATTATTACATGTGTACTAAGGATAAAGGTTGTTATATGTGCCCTGACATAGAATATACTGTACACTATGTATGAAGACAGGAATATGGTGATATTGGGGATGTATATAATAAAGCCATCAGTGTTATAAGTAATACAGGTTGTACTGTTACCAATAACCCATCACATGTGATGTACAGTAATCCCACCACAACCCTAGGGAAGGACGGGTCACTGCTGCACTTTATACCTTATTAGAACTCATCTCTGGGGTCACCGAAATCTTCCTCGTCATCTTTATAATGTCTATAATAAATACACTGTACCATTTACTGCTGCAGTCAGTGATTAGTTACACTCATGGCAGAAAGTATTGGCACCCTTGAAATCAGGGCCAGCTTCAGGTTGTTGTGGGCTCAGGGCAAAAGTCTCAGTGGGCCCTTTTAATACATACCATGATTCATGATGCACAGATACGGCAGATAAATATAAGTATAGTACAATGGCAAAGATTTCAGTTACTTCTTACATTACATGAGTGATATCTATTGCAAATTCTACAATAACTCAGAAACCAGATAGTATAGACCTCCAAAGAGTATTGTGGGAACCACATAGTGCTCCATACAGTAAAAAGAATAATGGACTCCATATAATGCTACATACAGTATAATGGACCCCATATATTACTCCATACAGTATAACTAGCCCCATATATTGCTCCATACAGTATAATGAGCCCCATATATTGCTCCATATAGTATAATGAGCCCCATATATTGCTCCATACAGTATTATGGGCACCACATAGTGCTCCATACAGAATAATGAACCCCATATAATGCTCCATGCAGAATAATGAACCCCATATAATGCCCCATACAATATAGTGAGCCCCATATAATGCGCCATAAAGAATAATGAGCCCTATATATTGCTCCATACAGTATGAGCACCATGTAATACTCCATAAAGAATAATGAGCCCCATATATTGCTCCATATGGTATAATTAGCCCCATATATAGCTCCATACAAAATAATGAGCCCCATATATAGAATCATAGAATGGTAGAGTTGGAAGGGACCTCCTGGCCCATCTGGTCCAACCCTCTGCTCAAAGCAGGATTCACTAAATCATCCCAGACAGATGTCTGTCCAGCCTCTGTTTGAAGACTTCCATTGAAGGAGAACTCACCACCTCTCGTGGCAGCCTGTTCCACTCTGTCAAAAAGTTTTTTCTAATATCTAATCTGTGTCTCCTCCCATTCAGTTTCATCCCATTGCTTCTAGTCTTTCCTTGTGCAAATGAGATTAAAGATAATCCTTCTACAATGTGACAGCCCTTGAGATATTTGTATACAGCTATTAAGTCTCCTCTCAGTCTTCTTTTTTTGCAAGCTAAATATTCCCAAATCCTGTAACCATTCCTCATAGGACATGGTTTGCAGACCGGACACCATTCTGGTCGCTCTTCTCTGAACTTGCTCCAGTTTGTTGATGTCTTTTTTAAAATGTGGTGCCCAAAACTGGACACAGTATTCCAGATGAGGTCTGACCAAAGAGGAATAGAGGGCAATAATGACCTCACGTGATCTAGACTGTATGCTTCTGTTAATACATCCCAGAATTGTATTTGCCTTTTTTGCTGCTGCATCACACTGTTGACTCATGTTCAGTCTGTGATCTATTAGTATACCCAATTGCTCCATGCAATATGACCCCATATAATGCTCCATACATAATGGGCCCCATATAGTGTTCCATACAGTATAGTATAGGCCCCCTATAATGCTCCATACAGTATATGATGGGCCTCATAAATTGCTCCATGTGTAATGGGCCCCATATGATTCTGCAGTATATTATGAGCCCCATGTATTGTTCCAGTATATGATGGGCCTCATATAATGCTCCATATGTAATGTTCCCATTAAGATATACTCCAGTATATGATGGGCCCCCATATATTGCTCCATATATAATTGGTCCCATATAATGCTCCAGTATATGATGGGCCCCATATATTGCTCCATATATAATGGGCTCCATATAATTGTCCAGTATATAATGGGCCCCATATGATGCTCCAGTATATGATGGACCCCAAATACTGCTCCAAACATAAAAAATACTCACCTTTCCTCGCTGGCCGCTGCTCTGCTCTGTTCTGGGCTCCTTTGTGTCGCCATCTACCGTCTCTGTGCACTGTGGCTGTTCAGAGCAGAAAGTGCGCTGTACTGACGTCATTGCGCCCTGAAATGTCACAGAGTCAGAAGATGCGGAAGACGCCACAGGGAGGAACGGGGAGAGGTATTGCAAGTTCCAAGGCACTTAGCAAGCGGGCGGGCCTACTCACTAGCACCAGGCCCCCATAGCGCGTCGGTGTCCCAGACGACATGTCCCCGCCTGCTGAGGGCCCCAGCACTTGCCCGGGTGCGCCAGGTGCTGATGCCAGCCTTGTTTGAAATTGTAAATTAAATATTTCTCCCAATTATTTTCTTTGTGTGTATTGGAACGACACAAAAAACTGTGGGAAAGAAAGGCAAATTGGACACGATTTCACACAAACCTCCAAAATGAGCTGTACCAAATTGTTGCCACCCTCAACTTAATATTTAGGAGCACACCTTTTGGAATAAATAACTGTAATCAATCGCTTCCTATAACCTTCAACAACTTACTTATGCCTCTCAACTGGAATTTTGGACCACTCTTTTGCAAACTGCTCCAGGTCTCTCATATTTGATGGATGCCTTCTACCAACATCAATTTAAGATCTCTCCACGGGTGTTCAGAACTCTCCAGCACTTTTTTTCCATCCATTTCTGGGTGCTTCTTGAACTATGTTTTGGGTCATTGTTCTGATTGAAGACCCATGACCTAGGACGCAAACCCAGCTTTCAAACACACATGGCCCTTCATTGTGACACAAAATCTTTTGGTAATCTTCAGATTTCATGATGCCTTGCACACAGTCAAAGCAACCAGTGCCAGAGTCAGCAAAATAACCCCAAAACATCTTTGAACATCCATCATATTTGACTGTAGGTACTGTCTTTTATTTGTAGGTCTCCTTCTGTTTGCATTAAACAGTAGAATAATGGGCTTTACCAAAAAGCTCTATTTTGATTCCATCTCTCAACAAGATGCTTTTCTTGTAGGATTTTAGCTTACTCACATACATTTTGGCAAACTGCAGTCTAGCTTTTTTATGTTTCTGTGTCAGCAGTGGTGTCCTCCTGGGTCTCCTGCCATAGCATTTCATTTCATCTAAATGTTGACGGATAGTTCAAGCTGACAGTGATGCACTCTGACCCTGCAGGACAGCTTGAATTTCTAGGGAACTTGGTTTGGGCTGCTTATCCACCATCCGGGCTACCCTAAACTGAAACCTTTCATCAATTTTTCTCTGCCACGTCCAGACAGATTAGCTACAGTGCCATGGGTTGTAAAAATCTTGATCATGTTTTGCACCTTGGACAAAGGAACATCAAGATCCCTGGAGATGGACTTGTAACCTTGAGATTGTTGATATTGTTCAACTATTACTAGTGATGAGTGAGCACTAAAATGCTCGGGTACTTGTTACTCGAGTCGAGCAAATCGTAATGCTCGGGTGCGCTACCTGAGTAACTAGTATAATGGAAGTCAATGGGAAACGCAAGCATTTTTCTGGTGCCACCCCCCGATGTCTGGAGGGGGCCTAAAAATTGCTGAAGATGATGGAAACAGTGCAGAAATGGAATGGGAACAGCATGGGGAAGATCCCTGGAAGCATCTCTGAATCCCAGGTAGCTACTGAGTACAATGTTGTCATAGTATTACGCCACTTTACGGACTGACAATAAAACATGTAAAGCTGCAGTTAACATTTTCTCCAGTAAAAACATTTTAAGAAACATTCTTTCCAAGATAATGACTTGTATATAAGGTAAAATAAGAAAAAAATACTTCTCCACACCTTGGGCTATGTTCACACATAGTTTTTTTGCTGCGTTTTTGCATGGTTGCTTTGCTTTCAATGGTGAAAAAAACATTCTACAGAAAATGTAATTTTATCACTTTAATGAGACACAAGCGCAAAATAGGGTCTTATCCCACAATAAAACAAGCGATTTCTCAGAAAGTTGCTCACCTGGTATTCAGTAGTTAGAGCGTATAAAAGGCTGCCGCAGATCCACAAAGTCTGTCACCGACCATATGAAACAGTAGATGCAAAGGAATACGTGGATTTCGTCTGCGCTGCCCAAATGATGACACAATCAAACAACCGAAGGATCAATAGACCAGGAAAAACCAAACAGGATATAATTGATAAATAATCTTTATTGTATAGGTGGTAATATATATATAAGAACAATTTAAGAACAATGTGCACGTTTGGGGACAACTTACAAAATTGTAAGACAATAAAAATAGACCCAATTGTATATACTATATTTGATATATATTCCTCATAGTTTAGAAAAAGTGAAAAAAACAAAACTTAAAAACATAAATTCTATCAAAAGGTTTTTTTTATATGCAAAGAAAAAATCCACAATATATAGTGAACAAAAAGTGCATGTGCAAAAGCAACAAATAGACCCACAATAGTGTCTCAACAAATGGGAAATAAGCACATAATGAGCTACAATATAAGGTGCAAAGTGCATATGAAAAACCAACCATAGGATGTTACATTAATATCCCATACAATGAAAACCAATTGATTGGAATCACAATTACTGCCATATAAAGTGCTGTGCAATAAAAGAGGAATAGAATTAAATAGGTCATATACCTTTAAGGGTCACCACGTCCCTTTAACGCAGGTTCACACTCAGCACATGTGACAGACGTGGAGAGCGATCTGCTGCCTGCAACATCCTTCAGCATGACCGGTTTGGCAGTGGGTCAGTAATGGTGTGGGGTGGCATTTCTTTGGAGGGCCACACAGCCCTCCATGTGCTCACCAGAGGTAGCCTGCCTGCCATTAGGTACCGAGATGAGATCCTCAGACCCCTTGTGAGACCATATGCTGGTGCGGTTGGCCCTGGGTTCCTCCTAATGCAGGACAATGCCAGACCTCATGTGGCTGGAGTGTGTCAGCAGCTCCTGCAAGATGAAGGCATTGAAGCTATGAACTGGCCTGCCCGTTCCCCAGACCTGAATCCGATTGAGCACATCTGGGACAGCATGTCTCGCACAATCCACCGTCACGTTGCACCACAGACTGTCCAGGAGTTGACGGATGATTTAGTCCAGGTCTGGGAGGAGATCCCTCAAGAGAACATCCGCAACCTCATCAGGAGCATGCCCAGGCGTTGTAGGGAGGTCATACAGGCACGTGGAGGTCACACACAATACTGAGCATCATTTTGACTTGTTTCCACTTTCATTTTGGGGGTCTCTCCAAATCCAGGTCTCCATTGGTTCAAAAATTTGATTTCTGTTATGTCCCATGAATGAGACATTTTACAGACTGTCCTGTGTATTTACATGCTGTATTGTAGTCTCTCATATTGTTTACTGTTGCTATGTGTCCCTGTGTTTGCATAGCTGAAATCCTCCCTTTACATCAAGTTTGTCCCTTCTGTCTCTCTGTCTCCCTCTTCTGGTATGATGTCATTTCCTTCTTCTTTCTCCTGTGTTTCATTCTCCATCTTGATTTTATCAGAATCACATGTGTTTTCAGTCTGTCTGAAGAAAGTCTTTTTTACCTGCTGCTGTTTGTATGCATTCAACAAGAATTCTTACAGAAATCAAAGTCTCTTCTGGATTCTTCATAACATGTGTGCCGGCAGCTGAGTTAAGCTATCTGCGATCGTCGCCAATTGTAAGTAAATATGATTTTTGTGTGATTATGTTGACATAACATTCAACTTTGTACACAACAAAGAATTCAATGAGAATATTTAATTCATTTAGATCTAGGATGTGTTATTTGAGTGTTCCCTTTATTTTTTTGAGCAGTGTAATAAAATTTGTAAAATTCACCCAGAAATTTCAAACTCCTGTATGTAAATATTACAATTGTTAGAATCCACCCTTGAATAAATTAAATATATATGTCCATAAAAACTATATTCATAAATTAATTTAAAACCTCTGTGATCTCATTTAGACCTTGTGGCTTCATTCAGGCTTTCTAATTTGTAGATCCAATACAGGGGCGGACATATTATTGGTGCAACCTGTGTGGCCGAACTGGGGCCCAAGAGGTAAGGGGGCCCATTTCTACTTCTAAAGCTGGTCCAATTTTACATTTTTTAGGAGCTTTTGGATTGCAAAGGGCCCATATATTGCTCTTGCACAGGGCCCCTTTTCCGTCTGCGTCCGCCTGTGATCCAATATACCTCTTTCCTATTTAATTTCATAATTCTATTAGGAACATGAACAGGGATATGATCAATAGGAATAATTTTTAAATTATTAAAATCTTTATTATGTATTAGGGTATAATGTCTTGAAAGGCCATGGGTTAAGAGACCTTTTTATGTTATGTCTGTGAGAATTCAGACGTAGATGAAGTTGTTTAGTTTTTCCTACATATTGTTTCCCACAAGGACATTCAATCATATAAATAACAAATTCTGAATTACAATTCAAGAAATAGGGGATAGTAAATGTTTCTTTAGTGACAAAGGAATTAGTATTAACCGTTTGTCACACTCACGTCCTGACAGATTGGCGCGAGCGAGGGGGTTGTGGACCCACTGTGACACAAACCAGACTACCCTGGAAGGGGCTTAACTAATGCAGCTACCTTGGTCTTCTCTGGAGCCTCTAATGATGAGGTCAGGCTTGTGTGGCAGATAGCTGCCAGGTACCACTCCAGGGTGGTGTCTGGCTGTGGCTGCTGATCCCACTGGGGAACAAGATACTAGGACAGGTGCGACTGACAGACAGGCAGGTGAGCACGACAGGCACAGCTGGTACTCTGGCAGGCAGGCACAGCTGGGACACAGGGACACAAGCAGGAAGGAATGGTGTATAGAATAGGTAAAGACCTGTTCACACAGGAGATGCAGGTACTGGTACTGGCAGGAAGAAGTGGTGTATGAAGGAACAGGTTTGAACCTGTTCACACTGGAGATGCAGGTACTGGTACTGGCAGGAAGGAGTGGTGTATGAAGGAACAGGTTTGGACCTGTTCACACTGGAGATGCAGGTACAGGTACTGGCAGGAAGGAGTGGTGTATGAAGGAACAGGTTTGAACCTGTACACACTGGAAATGCAGGTACTGGCAGGAAGGAGTGGTGTATGAAGGAACAGGTTTGGACCTGTTCACACTGGAGATGCAGGTACATGTAGCAAGAGGTTCAACAGCAGAAGAAGCAGAGCGGAGCAGAACTGCAGGAGTGCGGAGCAGAGGCAGAAAGTGGCTCAGCAGCAGAGTAGAACTGCAAGGTGTGTGGAGCGGAGCTGCAGCAAGAGGTTCTGCAGCAGGAGCGAAGCAAAGCGTAACCACAAGGTATGCGGAGAGGAGCTGCAGCAATAGGTGCTGCAACAGCAAGAGCGAAGCAAAGCAGAACCGCAAGGTATGCGGAGAGGAGCTGCAGCAAGAGGTTCTTCAGGAGCAAAGCGGAACCGAAAGGTATGCGGAGAGGAGCTGCAGCAAGAGGTTCTGCATCAATAGGCAAGACAGAGGAAGTAAATACAAGGGTATGTAAGGCAGGGAAGGACAGGCCGCAGCCTGGGCTACAACAGACACAGGTATAAGACAGAGTACAGGCAGGGAAAGGAACGAGACGAGGCACAGGAACAAAGACACAGACCAGGATATACAGCCTTCTGGAGGGCAGACAGACAGGTACAAGGCAAAGCTAGAAACAAGGACACAGAGACCAGGATATTCTGCCTCCTGGAGGACAAAACACAGGACCTGGCAACTCAGCAGCAAGACACTGAGTAAATGCGTTGCTCAGGCAATTACCACTGGGTGGAGCTTCCTTAAATACCAATGGCCCCTTGGTAATTGGCCAGGGAAACACCAGGCAGGTGCACACTGATTCCATAAGAACCAGAGAGTGCTGGTGCCACCCCCCCCCCCTATACACACAGCCAGGAAGCATGCAGAGAGCAGGCAAGAGGCACATAGCATGGAGCAGCAGACAGGATTCACAGCATGACCTGGAGCAGTGAGTAAGTTGGTGTGTGGGGGATGGGAGGCCATGCAGTGATGCCGGCAGGGTTGTTACACCGTTTTATGTCCGATACTCTGGCAACATAAGCAGTTTTTAGCTCCACATTTGAAAACCCTTGAATAGTATTAGAGCTATACTCCTGACATATGTTATTTACTGGTTTTAGACAGCTTGGTGCTACAATAAAATTCATACAAAATTTATTATCAGTCCTGTTAATAAATAAATTTTGTATGAATTTTATAGCACAATGTAGTAATAACCATAAAGAAATACCGTATATACTCGTGTATAAGCCGAGATTTTCA
>VIAB01015512.1:36737-55569 GCA_009801035.1 Oophaga pumilio | reverse complement strand
TCCATGGCCCTGGCTGAAAAATAAAAAATTGGTTAAATTTTTTGTGAATTGGGATGTGATATTTACCGTCTGGTGTTGAATGCACTCTCCTGTGAGTACTGCTGCTGCTCCCTTGCTGCTGCTGCCTGGGTTGGTGTCCTCTGCTGTGGAAAAAAGAGACGAAAAGGGCCAGTGAATATATAGATACTCCATGGCCCTGGCTGAAAAAGAAAAAATTGGTTAAATTTTTTGTGAATGGAGGATGTGATATTTACCGTCTGGTGTCGGATGCGCTCTCCTGTGAGTACTGCTGCTGCTCCCTTGCTGCTGCTGCCTGGGTTTGGCGTTGTCTGCTGTGAAATAAAGAGACCAAAAGGGCCAGTGAATATATGGATATTCTATGGCCCTGGCTGAAAAAGAAAAAATTGGTTAAATTTTTTGTGAATGGGGGATGTGATATTTACCATCTGGTGTCGGATGAGCTCTCCTCTTGGTGCTCCATTTCTTCTGGTTCTGGTTCTCTTGATGGTGCTGGTGGTGGTGATGGTCTTGGGCTGGCTCCTCTGTTCCTGGCTGGTTGCATGCTTATGGCTGAGGGTCAAACTGACCTGCTTTATGTATGTTTGCTGTGGGCTGGGCTACAAAAACAAAAAAACGGATCCGGCCACCGGATCCGGCTTTTGCCAGATCCGGCGCATACTGGCGCTCATAGACTTTCATTGTGACAAAAAGCCGAAAGCTTTGGATCCGACGCTTCCGGCTTTTTTGCCGGAGACAAAAAACGTTACAGTTGCCATTTTCCAGATGCCGGAATGAGACCAGACACCAGATCCGGCAAAAACCGGATGAACCGCAAGGCCATGCGGCGCGATCCGGCGCTCATACAAATCAATGAGAAAAAAACGGATCCGGCATTACATTTTGCCGGATCCGGTTTAACAAAAAAAGGCCGGATCGTGCCGTCAGGTGCAAAACGGATGTGTGAAAGAGGCCTAAGTGTGGACGAAGGAGAAAGAAAGTTAATACATTTAATAGCAGTGGTTAGTCATACCTTCTGTTCCACTTCTGGCTCATTTTTTGCATATTTCTGCTGTATCCTTGTAGAGCCAACTTTATAGAGACAGACCACGGTCACACAGACCTGAGGCTCAAAATTTATAACAAGCTAAGTGTGCATGAAAAAGGCCAGGTGTGATCAGGAGGGAGGGGCAGTAGGGAGATTGATTACAGACACAGGAGGGGAAAATTAGAAACCAGAAGGGAAAATGCAAAAGGAAATAGTCAGAGCCAAATGGACAGATAATGCCAAATGTGTGTTAGCATCAAGGAATTAAGGTGAGAACCATGCAGGGGAGAAAAAAAAAGTAAAACCAATACCAGTAATGACACACAGATACAGGTGAGTGGGGTCAGGAAATATCTCCACTATGCAGAACAAAATAAAGAAACATACTACTGGACTGGTGCCATTCATCCTCTTCTATGCTAGTGTGGTGCCCTTGTGGGTCCAGTCGCCACAGAGGTATTGCATCTCAGCCAGAGATGTGGTATTTCAACTCTCAGGTAAAGTGGAGACATTACACCTGGCTCTGGCAACACTGCATCCAACATACATTCGTTGGCTGAGTACTCATGCCTCAGCTAGCAAAGGGTGTAGATGGTGGGTGGAGCTTGTGGGTCAGAGCAGGAGTTAGAGGGAAGTGAAAGGTGGTTCCACCTTGGGGAGGAAGAGAGCAGACGTGTTTCAGAGAGCTTTCCCTGAAGGGAGAGGGGACGGAGATAGGATTGTGGAGCAGGCTCCAGTCCTACGGAGCTGCTCAGAGAAAGAAGTTAGAGAGGTTCTCTGGAGGAGAAAAGGGATTCTTAGAGAGGGACACGGCTGAGCCGAGAGCTACAGGTGGGCCCATTCCAGGACTGGCGGACGCCGGCTGGGAGAATACAGGTCGCAGAGAGGGAACTCGACCCCTTAGCCTAGTGGAAGAACTTTATGATTCAGCTAGCAAGTCGACTGCTGTGATAACATAGGGATCTCAGACAATAACCACAAATATCTTCGCCGGAGAGGCAGCTACATAGAATCAAGAGGAATGCAGAAATAAGTCGTTGTCCTAGAGAATTCGCAGCTGCTGATCTGGGACACTGTTTGTGAGGGTGCTGGAAGGAGAGACGGCGGGAAAATCAGAACAGAGAGACGGCCAGAGAAGGCATGCACTGACAGGGAGCCTTGGACTAGTGTTCTCCATCCACCTGGGAGTTGGCTGGACTCCTCACCTGGAGGACGTGGCACCAAGCGGGCATCTGTACTGCATGCATCAGAACTGTGAGTAAAGCTTTGGAAACTGCAATTCGCTGACTGTTTCTCAGTTTCTTCCTGCGCCACCCATTGCACTCAGCTACATCTCCCAGCACCATTACTACCTTTCGCTACATCTACCTGCCCTGAGATCCTATAGTTTCACCTGTGGGAGACTGTACCAACTCTGCTGCAACTCATCATCTATCCCTGAGGATCTGCACCGCAGCGCTGGTCACCATTGACCAGATACCACAGGTCGCGTCACGAATACCTACACTACAAACTCTATTCATTCCTCTGTAAATAAAACCCCTTTCATTGGACGCCCAGGGCCACGGACCGGGTCACTGCCGCTGTGACACATCCCTCTCAATACACCGGCCCCGTACCGAGTATCCCACTGCCCTGGCGGGCGATCCACTAGATCTCTCGATAGTCATGTTACATAAACAATTTCATATGACCACTGCAGCTAATTAGCGGCCACGGATTGGCTTCAGAGGCCACTTGACTTTATATCATTTGACCACTGTAAGGCTCAGAAGGAACATCTAAGGAGCAACACCGATCTGGGAGGTAAGTATATGTTTTTTTATTTTGTGTTTCAGAGTGGAGCTATTAAGAAGGGGTTGCTAGTAATAGACAAGCTCTTTAATTATTTGTCAGATATTAAGATGCTCATTAGCATGACTGTATTTTCGGTCCGAATATTGTCTGAGAAAAAAACGCACAGGATTTCGGTCAAGAAGTTGAAAATAGGCTTTGGGTAAAGGGTTAATAAGTAGAAAGTATCAGCGCCACAAACACAGAAATACATGCACCTTAACGCTTTGACATGTTATCAATGCTCCAAAGTTTTTCAACACGAAAACGTGTTATGGTGAGCAGCTTGCATGGCCTAAATATGCTACCATAGCCTGCAGTGTCTCCAGGCTTGTCTTCAATTGAACACCTTCAATTGAACCATTAGTTGGCAATTACAAAGGGAGCTGCCATCTTGATAATTTGCCAAAATGCATTTAAATTGACAGAATATTCCTCAGACAACCAATATTAACCTCATTAATAGCATGACAAAGCCTATTAGTGTATATTTTTCTGCACTTGGCGCACAATAAATGACCTTAAAAGGATCAAGCTGAAAGTTTCACAATGGCCCTCACAGTCCCCTGATCTGAAGCTAGACCTCAAAATAGCAATGTACACAGAATCTAACAGAACTGGAGGAATTTTCCAATGATGCATGGATGAAAATCCCTGAAACAAGAATTTAAAGATTCTTGGCTGGCTACAAAAAGCATTTACAAGCTATGATACTTGCAAAAGGGTGCTAGGTACTAACCAGAGTGCCCAAACTTTTGCATGGGCCTATTTTCCTTTTTGTAATTTTTAGAATGTAAAAGATGAAAAAATATATATATACTAGCTTGGCCTGTGCAAAATTTTTGCACATTGGTCATCGGGGGCGTAGGCAATTTCAGAAAAAGCAAGCTGGTCAAATGTAAATGTATTTCATGAGATGATGAACACAGACAGGTATTTATATATTTCTACCAAAGGAAAAACAGTATAAAGTGCTTATTATGAAAGTACAAATTTTATTAATACAAATGTAAACAAATTATTTACTGTAACATAATATATGCAAAAAGAAGTCAATAACAAAAATATGCTGAAACATAATGAAAAAAGACAGGTACTACCTACAAATTTAAATAAATTTAAATTTGTAGGTAGTACCTGTCTTTTTTCATTATGTTTCAGCATATTTTTGTTATTGACTTCTTTTTGCATATATTATGTTACAGTAAATAATTTGTTTACATTTGTATTAATAAAATTTGTACTTTCATAATAAGCACTTTATACTGTTTTTCCTTTGGTAGAAATATCGTTTTCAGTTATGTGCCTCAAAGGGCGTTTTTGTTGAGTATAGGTATTTATATATGTAGATTGATAATACAATAAACTGGTTTGATAAGTAGAGGCCAAAAAATGTCTTCCCGTTGAGGTGCCACCTGCAGGTCATTGTTTCTTTCTGCAGGTTTATGAAAATGAATGTTTAAACTGTATTTAGTGATAAAATGGTGAATGCGTGGTTTGTTTGGCTCTTTTCTTGCTGAAGGGGGAAAGTTTACCTTTCAAATGGTGTATCATTTGTGTGTGTGGGGCGAAGTAATCAGCGATAAAGCAGTGCATGCTTACAAATGTGTTGCATATGTGACTCACCTGCAGTGAAGTGGGCAATCCTCCAATGTGCCTGAAATAGGCTGGGCAAGCACTTGGGCAAGCTGGAAAGACCCCAAGGCAAATGCTTGGATTTGTTTGTGATGTCTGTAAGCAGCTTTGTGGTAGTGTGCTTAGGGATAGTGTGCTGCCACCTGCAGGTAATTTAACCTTTCAAATGGTGTATCCTTTGTTTTTGTGGGTGGAGTATGAACAGAGCAAGTGTGCAATTCTATAGGCAGTGCATGTTTACAAATGTGTTTGTGTATGTGACTCACCTGCAGTGAAGTGTGCAATCCTCCAATTTGTCTGAAATAGGCTGGGCAAGCAGTTCGGCAAGCTGGAAAGCCCCCAAAGATAATGTTTGGATTTGTTTGTGATGTCTGTAAGCAGCTTTGTGGTACTGTGCTTTGGGGCAGTGTGGTGCCACTTGCAGATTATTTTTCCTTACAGCAGGTTTATGAAAATTAATGTTTAAACTGTATTTTGTGATCAAATCATGGATGTGTGGTTAGTTTGGCTATTTTCTTGCTGAAGGGGGCAAGTTTACCTTTCAAATGGTGTATCATTTGTGTGTGTGGGTGCAGTATGAACAGAGATACAAAGTAATCACCGAAAAACAGTGTTTAGAAATAACAGATTAGATGATTTTTGACTAAAATACAAAGGAAATGTGGCATCTTTATCTTTAGGCCTTTTAGAGATCATTTAATCTTCAACTTGCTTACCAGTTCACAATAGCAGTAATTTTGACCAGGGGTGCCCAAACTTTTACATGCCACAGTATAAGGCCTCTTTCACACGTCAGTGGCTCCGGTACGTGTAGTGACAGTTTTCTCACGTACCGGAGACACTGACACACGTAGACACATTAAAATGAATGTGTCTATGCACATGTCAGCGTTTTTTCATGGACCGTGTGTCCGTGTGCAAAATACGCTGACATGTCCGTTTTTCTCCGGCACCACGGACCCAAAACGTCCCACACACGTGCACACGGAGAACTGTTCATATAGTTCTCCGTGTACACCGAGGGCACGGACAGCTACAGTAAGCGCTGTCCCCCTGCCTGTGGTGCTGAAGCTGCTTGTGATTATTCTCCCTGCTCTGCCGGCAACAGCGAGCAAGGAGAATAAATGAAAGAAAAACCCGATATGGGGTCCCCCTTAGTTTTGGAACCAATCCGGCAAAACTATACAGCTGAGGGCTGCTATTCTCAGGGCCCCCCCAGCCTAAAAACAGCAGTCCCCAGCTGCCCAGAAAAGGCGCATCTATTAGATACGCCTATTCTGGAGCTTTGTCGGGTTCTTCCCACTTGCCCTGTAGTGGTGGCAAGTGGGGTTGATAAAGGGTTAATGCCACTTTGCTATTGTAAGGTGACATTAATCCAGGCTTAGTAATGAATAGGTTTCAATAAGACACCTATTCATTACTAATCCTATAGTAAATAAAGGGTTAAATAAACACACACACAATAAGAATAAAGTCCTTTAATGAATGAACACACTACACAGTTTTTAATTCTTTATTATACTGTCATTCCTTTATCGATGCCCTCGATCTCCTGTAAGAAATCTAAAATAAAAAAGCAACAATATCCCATACCTGTCCGGCAGTCAGTCAAGTCCCATCGCGTAAATCCATCTCAGGGGTTAATCAGTTTACAGCCGGAGCTCTGCTAATGCAGCCGCTCCGTCTGTAAACCACTGGGGAATGAATGAGTAGCAGCGCGCAGAGGCTCAGTGAGAAGCGTTGACGTCACTGAGTCCCCCCCAAGTATATTTGGAGCTCTTTGTGGGGCCATTATACTGCATGGAACACTATATGTGACCATTTTAGAGTATGGAGCACTATGTGGTGTCATTATACTGCATGGAGCACTATGTAGGTGTAAGATGCTCAAGCGAGGTAGTCGTGGGCGACCTCTGATCCCCACTCGCTCTGGCATCCTACAGACAAAGGGTGTCTCAGTCCAGATGTGCTGCTGTCTGTGTGGTGCTTTCCACTTACTTGTGGCCAGCAAGCCTGTTTTGAGTCCAGGAATCCCTTTTCTGGAACCTGGGCAGCAAACAGACATGTGGTTCATAAGAAAGCAAACTTTTACTGAGAGAATGGAAGTCTGTACAATATTTACAAACAGGTTTAAAGGATAAAGTCCAATGGGCTGTCATATTTCCCACATGTACCAGATACAACTTTAGCCCTGGTTCTCAGGATTGGTGGCATATCGCCCTTTCTAGCTTTCCTAGCCCTTGGGGATCTTCCTCACCTCTAGCAGCATTTCTGGATTGCGATATCTTCCGCCGCATGTAGTCTGAGTCCATCTTTCTATCTAGCTTCGCAAGCTGAGTGCACCCGTGGCCCCCAACGGCCATCTCGAGGCTGCCCTTGGCCATTAGACAAAATCGCATGAAAGGTATTTATGGCAATCTGCTGTCCTGAATATTGAGCTTGGGTCATCCTTAGCAGCCTACTATCCCTGCTGCATATGCACTCCTGCCTTTGCATTAACTGAACTGTCACTTCCTGCCTCTGCCTCTAACACTCAGTTCCCCCTCCCATCTGGGTTAGCCACTACAGTTAACCCTATCCAAGCTAGCTGCACCTCCATGGGGTTTCCTACCTGTAACACATACAAGTACATAAACACATTTAACCCTTGGGGATCTGGAAGCAATCCATGAGCTTCCACCATCATTACATAGGGGCCATTATACTGCATTGAGCATTAGGTAGTGCAATTTTACTGTATGGATTACTATGTGGGGCCATTATATTATATGGAGCACTATGTGGGGCCATTATACTGTATGGAGCACTTTTTGTGGTTATTATACAGTGTGGAGCACTATGGGGGGCAATTATATTGTATGGAAGGTAATTCAGAGCCCCTTCAAATTGTATGGAGAGCTATGTGGGGCCCATTATACTGTGTGGAGCACGTTTTGTGGCCATTAGACTGTAAGGACGGCTGTGTGGACATTACAGTTGGAGAATCATACTATGATGGGGTTACCATTCTTTGACGGGGGAATTAAGGGAGGAGGGTCATTATACAATGCGTGTGGAGGGTAGTGTGGAGGAATTCATTGTGGGGATATCATGATGAGTTTGGGGGCACTTTTGCTTCCATTATACTTTATTATCTGTATTATTTAAGCTTTTTTATCCTTTATTATAAATTTAAATTAGGCCATTAGGCCATATGCTTTTTACTGCTCTTACATAAAATATTATATTATTCCATTGTTTTATGATCTAATAATTAAAATGTACTTTGTTGGTGCGACAACCCCTTTAAATTTCTTTCCATATGAAAAAGTTAATCATTATATTTGATGATAAAGAAAAACTTTTTCAATTGTAGACTTTTTTTTAAATAAATATCAAGGTTGACCCACGACTTAGTCCAAGCTTTTAATGTTGTCCCTCTGTGTATTTAAGTTTAACAACCCTGATCTAGAACATATGTGTACCAAATTTGTAGAAAGAGGTTATCCTGTACAGGAGGATGAACCGTATGTATCACGAGTCTGTTGTCGGTTGACCCGGGACCAGGGGCACCTTCCCTGTCCCTAACGTTAGGGGTGCCCTAGCTCGCCCTGTTCCCTGCGTTACTTTTGAAGATGAAGAGGCCAAGGCCACGTAACATGCCTTATCTCCTGAATCTGCCTTCCATCTGTACCCTTCCCTCACCCAGGGAATAGGGGAGTAGTTGTGAATCGTAGTACACCAACCAGACAAACAAGGTAACACTAACAGGGGAAATGGAAAATACCAGGCATACAAATATTCAATGACATATAATGCACCAAGGAGTGGAGGATGCAGAAAAAAACAAAATAGGAGAAGGAAAGGGAATTATCACACTTACTAAACCATATAACCATCAATTACTATCCTCTCAGCCATGCAGCAAAAGCTAGCTCTGACAATGTGTGTCAGTCAGGACCCGGACCCACATTATATAGGGGGTAGGAGTGGCTAACCGTGCTCAGCTGAGAGCGCTAGGTCCCAGAGCTCTCAACATGGCTGATTAACCCCTTTACTGCCTAAAGAAATTTAAAACAGTTTACAAAGGTGAAGTGCTTCTTTTCAGAGCACGATTAAGAGCAATCAGATGCTGCGGTCTTCTGGCACTTCTCTGTCACAGTAACCCAGTGACAGTACACCTCCTTCTATGAGATACCTCCAGAACCTCAGAACTGGGTTTATCAGAGTGTGCTACGTTCAAAGACCGTATCAGTGTGGCCACATGGATGTCAGATGCTGGTACCCACATCCTCTCTTCAGGACCATATCCCTTCCAATGTATCAGATACTGAAGCGACCGACAAACTAAGCAAGAATCCATGATTTTATCTGAAATTCTAAGTTTCTATCCACAAAGACAGGAGTTGGTGGTAGTAGTGATGGTACTGAAGACGCGACACATTTTTTGAGGAGAGATCGATGAAACACGTTATGGATCCTAAAAGTAGGTAGCAAAGTGGAATGCTGCGGGATTGACGATAGCTACGATCTTATAAGGACTGATAAACCTGGGACCTAGATTTCAAGATGGTATCTTCAATTTCAATGCTCCTAGATGACAACCACACCAAGTCATCAACACACAGGTCCGCACCCATCAAACGTCACCAATCAGCCACATTCTTATATTTGGACCCCATCTTTCTCAAATAATTGTGACCCCCTGCCACACGGATGTAATAGATGATTGAAACCGTTCTTTTTCAGGTAATCCAGAAGAAAGATTCTTATTAAATGAGCTGAACTGAGTAAGAAACCCATATGCCCCGAAGAATGGGGATTACCGGTAGACTCATGACAACAATTATTTACTGCAAATTCAGCTGGCGGTAAGTAGGTAACCCAATCCTCAGACACAAAACACCTAAGATAAGTCTCCAAATTCTGGTTAACCCATTTAGTTTGTCCATTAAATTGCGGGTGAAATGAAGAAGAGAATGACAGATGTATCCCCAAACAGGTGCAAAACGCTCTCAAAAACTTGGAAATAAGCTGCACTCCTTTCAGAAACAATATCAGTCGGTATCCCATATAATTTTACAGTTTCCCTGATGAAAATTTGCACCAAGAACTTGGGAAACTGGATTATATCTTAATTACCCAGATGACTATTTTTAGCAAACCAAGAAGAATATGCTGTTGTCTATACTTTTGCTTGTGTAAGACTGTAATAGTGACTTGTAAGCTGATATTTCATATAACATTGTGTGCGCTTATCTTTGATAACTAGTGATGTTTGTGGATATGCTAATTATGCATTGTATTATGGTGCTAGTTTGTTGACTCTGAAAGCAGAGAGGGAAAAACTGTGCAAATAGATGAAATAATGAAGTAAGGGCAGCAGCCAACATCATGGCACCATCACGAGGGACACGGATCTATCATTCTACAGGAAGCAAACTATAAGAAAACAGATCTGCTTCATTGACCATCGTTAGACCATGGATACGTTTGGAGAAAGCTAGGATTGGGACCTGCTGGGCACCTGGCTCCATGGAGATGTTCGGATAAGCCAGGTTGTGATTCTCGGATCAACTGACCTTGTATGGACTCAATGGACTGTCATCTTCCTACGCTTGTCGTTACCTCCTTCCTGTGTGAGTGCCACTAGTGGGGTAACCAACTCTGGCAGCTCTCACGTAACATCTGCCATTATCCTGGCAGGTCAGTGGAAGTGTGAGACTCTGTAATGTGCACCATTTTGGGTACTGTGCTGGGACTGTTCTATGAGTTATCTGCCTGTTTTATGGTTGAAAAAAGCATTGCCACACTGTTTTACCCTCACCCTGTGTTGTCTGAGTAGCATTATGCCCATGTTAAAGGGAGAGCAGGCATTCAGTGGGATGATCCCTGGTCCATGCGGTGTCAGCTAGTGGACTTGGGTGCCCTCCGACCCCAGTGTCTCCACACTGGTAATGCAATAAAATGAGACATCTTACTGAATCTATCCTCCACCTCCAAAATTACAGTATTCCCCGCCAAAACGGCTAGATCCATGATAAAATCAACCGACAAATAAGTCCAAGGTCTACTGGGAATCTCCAATGGTTGGAGAAACCCCTACGGACAAGTATGAGAGGTCTTAGAATGCACGCAGACACTGCAGAAGGCTACTTACTTCCGGACATCCTAATGAAACCCTGACCACCAAAAATGCAGAGTAAGAAGATCAGTGGTGGATTTTTTACTAGGATGTCCAGCAAAGACTGAATCGTGATGTTCACTAAGGATAAGTTCACATTAGGGTTCGGGGGCTTTGCGGAGGGCTGCGTACTTCCTCTGTTAAGCCCCGCCTACTTCCGCATACTTTTGCATGCGTCCTGTGTACCTATCTTTAACATTGGGTATGCAGGACATGCAGATGTAAGCAGATGCGTTGTTTTGGCGCAACTGCCGACTGCACAGGAACACAAGTTGTGTTTTGCACAGAGGGCGGGCGCATCAAAACGATGCATCCGCATACATCCGCATGTCCCTCGTACCCAATGTTAAAGATATGTACGCAGGATGCATGCAGAAGTATGCGGAAGTAGGCGGGGATTAATGTAGGAAGTACGCAGCCCTCCGCAAAGCCCCCAAACGCTAATGTGAAACCAGCCTAAGAGCTCTCAGATGAAGATTCACAGGCACAAACAGTTTACCTAATGGACAGACAGCAGGGATGTCCCCCTAAGAGTCAAGAACCTCTTTTTCAAGATCGGAGTACATAGACGCCATAACCACCCCTTTTTGTAGAATAGATACCGGTTCACAATTATTTCCAACTCCAGGAAAACAACGAGATAGGCATCTGCCTTAATGTTTTTGTTCCCCAGGACTATATGTGACAACAAAGTTAAACCTGGTGAAGAAGAATGCCCATCTGGCCTGTCAAGGCTTTAAATGTTTCATAGATTCCAAATACAGTGCACGCCCCACTTTTCAGTTTTGTATTACCACAAAAATGTAAAAAAACGATAAATTTCGTTCAACTGCACAATTGTGTCCCACTTGTTGTTGATTCTTCACCAAAAATTAACATTTGGTATCTTTATGTTTGAAGCATGATATGTGGGAAAAGGTTGAAAAGTTCCAGGGGGCCGAATACTTTCGCAAGGCACTGTATACAAGATTCTTATGATCCGTGATTATCATAACTGGATGAATTGCTCTGTTCATAAAATGACGCCACTCTTCAAAAGCCCACTTAATTGCCAAGAGTTCCCTGTTAGATAAGCCATAATTTTTTTCTGCAGACGACAGTTTTTTTAAAAAATATGCACATGGACAACATTTACCAAGAGACGCACACTGTGACAATACAGCCCTCACCCTCACCTCAGACGCGTCAACCTCGACGATAAAAGGCTAAGTGACGTCAGGCTTTAGGAGGATCGGGGCAGATGCAAAAGACTTGTTCAAGGTATCGAATGCCTCCTTGGCCGGACTGGACCACTTGGAAAAGTCAGCCCCCTTCCTAGTCGTATCAGTCAGAGGTTTGGCTACTGAGATTATACGCCCCCTGAGATTCAGTATTGAAAACCATTTTGCTCCTACAATCTGATTAAAGAGGTCCAGTATGAGAGGGAGTGGAAATCTAGGCTTGGGCATAACCCCCCATCTTTCTTCTTTACAAAGAAAAACCCTGTAGCAATGGGGGATGAGGATGGTCTGACATGACTCTTTGCCAAACTTTCCATGATATAGTCCTTCATGTCTTGCCTCTTTTGACCAGAGATGATATACTGTCTGCTCTTAGGCAGCTTGGACCCAGGAACAAGATTAACAGTGCAGTCATAAGGACAATGGGGAGGAAGTTCTTGGCACCCCTGCTCCAAGAACACATTCTCAAAGTTAGACTGGTATTTAGGCACAGACTGTGTATACACCCTAGCAACCCCGGTACCCAAACAGTTTCCTTGACAAGACTCACTCCACTTTACCTCAGCACATAACAGTCAGTTACTTCAGATACCTGAAGATGTAACCCTCAGACGGCTTGAGTAAAATACCCCTGTGTCAAGGGGGTGGAGTTGATTGCAATAATGGGTATGGGTCTGGACAGTGTATGTGGATTGAGGTCCTGGACCTGGACGAACCTAGCATCAATCAAGTTAAACGCCGCCCCACTGTCCAGAAATGCAGAAACAACCACCTTAATTTCACCCAGATGAATCTCAGCTGGCAGATAAAATTGTGTCCTACCCACAGAGGTGATAAGTAGACCCGGGTTGCTAACCTCCCCACAACCCGGGAAGGACATGTACCATGAAATAGTCCTTTTTATGGCATAAAAACACACTCCCTCTATGCACCAAACAACAAACTACTTTCCAGGATGAGATGCCGCACCCAACTGCATGGGTTCCTCAGATGACTCAGACATGACTTCCTTTGCCACGGACCTCCCACACGTTGGGGTGTCTCCCTTTGTCTCTGGCGAAGACGGCGATCAACCCGGATAGCCAGAGACATGGCCGCCTCAAGGGAGACTGGAGTCTCATACAAGGCTAAGGAATCCTTCACCCTTACTGATAGCCCCTCACAGAACTGGCTACGGAGTGCAGGGCCATTTCACTTAGTGTCTTTGAACCATCTCCGAAACTCAGTGCAATATCTCTCCACCACCCGGTCTCTCTGCTGAAGCTGACGAAGTGTGGACTCAGCCAAGGAAACCCGGTCAGGGTCGTCGTATGCAAGTCCCAGTGTCAGACAATATTCCTCCACCTTCTGAAGCAAATGGAAGTCAGACGGTAGAGAAAATGCCGATGCTTGCGGGTCCCCATGAAGGAGCAAAATTATTATCCCAACACAATGCTCCTCTGTTCCTGATGAACCATGATGTAACCTAAATTACAGTTTACAGGCCACACTGAAAACAACAAATTTGTCATGCCTCCCCAGAGAACCTGTCAGGCAAAGCGATCCTGGGCTCCACTAAGGGTTGCCTGGGGGTTATGATTCCCACACCTGATGTGTTAGGGTGCTGCACAACAACAATACGTAAATGTTCCGCCACCAGGCTGAGCTGCTGCAGTTGCCTTGTCAGAGCAGAAATAGGATCCAGAATGGATCAAAAAATGGTTTCGGTCAGAGCTAATATCACAACTCTGTTGTCGGGTGACCCGGGACCAGGAGTTTCCATCCCGGTACCTAAGGCTAGGGGGCATCCTAGCTCGCCCTGTTCCCCGGGTTACTTCTGAAGGAGAAGATGCCGGAGCCACGTATCTTACCTTGTCTCCTGAATCCGCCCTCCCTCTGTACCGTTCCCCCACCCAGGGAAGAGGGGAGTAGTTGTGCTCTGTAGTACACCAACCAGACGAACAAGTTAACACAAACAGGGGATACAGAAAATACCAGGCATACAAATATTCACTCACTTTTACACCGGGGAGTGGAGGATGGGGAAAAAACAAAATAGGAGAAGGAAAGGGAATTATCACACTTACTAAACCAAGCAACAGTCACAGATAAATCCATCAAATGCCTTCTCATATAACCACCAAACAACTATCCTCCCAACCATACAGCAAAAGCTAACTCTGATGATGTGTGTCAGTCAGGACCCAGATTATTAGGGTTAAGAGGGGTTAACCGTGCTCAGCAGAGAGTCCAGACTCCCAGAGCTCTCAAGATGGCCGATTAACCACTGTACTGCCAAAAATAAATTTACGCCATTCAAAAAGAAGCTGAAGTGCTTCTTTTCAGCACAGAAGTAGGAGCAATTAGACGCTGTGGTCTTCTGGCTCCTCTCTGCTGCGGTAACCCTGTGACAGTATGTATAAAAACATGCCAGGGATGTGAGTAATAGCAGGATAAAGGCAGTATAAGAAGATTCCATTTTTCTCTACTTTCACTAATGTCAGTGGTAAAATATCAGATATTCTAAGATGATATAGGTCTATGTTATTGAAGGGGTACCCTGACGTTGAAGAGTTTTAAAATTGCTTTAAAAATTTGCAAAATTTTCACACTAGTTTCTGCAGCTTTGCCAAAACAGGGGTGATGGGGGAATGACGCCACAGCTTATCTACTCTAAGATTATCTGTGGCATACCTTATGCCAGAAATCTAACTCCAAATAACATTACTAGTACTGTCTTTATATGGAGCAAATGTTGCTGCTGTCATTAAATGAAGGAATAAAGAACGTGAAACTTCCTAAAAAGCACTGTCTTCATTTAGTTCTGAGAAAGAAATCTAATTTCAGTCAGACTGGAGGAAGATTTTTGGCGAGGTGTATGAAGACACACAACTCTCAACAGAGCCTCTTGATTTATTAAGAGGGGTGCGCCAATGCGCCTGTCAATGAATCAGGAGTACAACAAACCCCTTCATCATGACGAGAAAGAAGATCGCCAGTCAGAACTGGTGCAAAAGAGCACCTGATTGGACTCCAGGATGAGTCCTGATATTTGGACATCAGGGATGTTTTCTTAATTTATACAGTATGTGTTTGCTGATATTAATTTATTTTCCGGTGAAATACAATAATGTAACTTTTTAGTTAGGTGAATAATCCCTTTAACATAATATTGTGAAAATGCTGCACAACACTTTCAATCCTTAACATATGATAATTTTTGTTACACAGAAAAAATGAATAATTTGCATTTCACATTACCAATTCAAATATATGGATTAAAAAATAAGAACCCTTGGAGGTGAGCATGTTAAATTCAGTGGAACTGTTCACAATAGCCTGCTACCTGCTGGGATGCAGAGTTCTATGTCACTCTCAAGTGCATGATGCATTAAAAGCATGGATATTATCTAAAAGGAAAATAGCATTGACACTGGATGGCAATGGAAGACACTTACTGTATGTCATATTGGCATAATTTATTAGTAAGGTTCAAACTTAAAAGTAACTATATGATTTAATTTACAGTAATTGTTAAAAAATGTAAAAAAGGGTCATGATTCACTGTAAATCTGTACTCTGATCTTTTCCTAGAATATGTTACATTGTACCTGGACAGAGGGTAATATAAATAGAATTATCAGCTTCTTTAGTATATGCAAATAAAAACAATCTTTTTTGCCGTAAAACAGCAAGTTTGAATCTTCATTCTATAACTTTTTTTTGCGCTGTCACACTTTCCTTTCATGCCAATTACAGGCAGTCTCGGTCCACTGAAGTGGCCATCAATTGTCTAGGACTGTGCCGAATTGCTACTGATACAGAAATCTTCTTTGTGAGTGCGAATGCTAACAACCACAGCCTGCTTCATGGTTTCAAAGTCAGAGGCTCACAGCTGGTGGTTGAGCCTTTGATTCACATAATAGCAGTCTTTCCATTCTGAGAACTTGTCAGTCTTTGTGTGTTGTCAAAAGGCATCACTGCAATTAAATATCTAGTTAAATAATATCTTCTAGAAGACTGAGGAATATATGGCACGTATTTACTGAATCACTTGATAGCTGGTACTATTTTATCTGTGAAGATCTCAAATTGATATGGACTGGTATAAAGTTTATGTTTATCGAAGATCAGAGCATGTTATTGTATTGAGACTATTGCTGGCCATGCACATTAGATCGCTGATCTCCCCAGGCCCTCATTAAGACTATATAGTATGTGCACATGATGTCTTTTTCAGGCAGATTCCTCCTAAAATCTGCCTGAAAAAGCACTTAAAAATGCTATAAAGAATTGTCATATGCACTGCGAGGTCAAAAACGACTTGCTGTAAATATGTCCAGTCTTTTTGAACTTCTCAACCACTTCTAGCTTTGAAAGCCATGAAGCAGCTAAAAGAAGTGATCTGACAATTTTTCAGTCATCTTCAATTTAAAAGCCACCCATTAGTTTATAAATATAGTTAAAAAATGCTGCTGCAAAAATGACCAATAAAACGCTAAAGAAAATGCTTTTCTAGAAAAACACTGCTGTTGTTTTCCTGAATCCGTCTTCTGCTTCAAAAGCAGAGTGGGTACTCAGTCATGTAAAAGATTCTATCTTTGAGAATGGAGGAGCACTCGGCCAAAGTAACGTTCGTCTAGGCAGCCGATATAGCTTCCTGCAAAAAGAGTACAGTCGTGGCCAAAAGTTTTGAGAATGACACAAATATTAATTTTTACAAAGTCTACTGCTTCACTTTTTCTAATGGCAATTTGCATATACTCCAGAATGTTATAAAGAGTGATCAGCTTAACAGCAATTACTTGCAAAGTCAATATTTGGCTAGAAAATGAACTTTATCCCCCAAAACACATTTCAACACCATTGCAGCCCTGCCTTAAAAGGACCAGCTAACCTCTTTTCAGTGATTGCTCCATTAACACAGGTGTGGGTGTTGATGAGGACATGGCTGGAGATCGATCTGTCATGATTAAGTAAGAATGACACCACTGGACACTTTAAAAGGAGGCTGGTGCTTGGCATCATTGTTTCTCTTCTGTTAACCATGGTTATCTCTAAAGAAACACGTGCAGTCATCATTGCAATGCACAAAAATGGCCTAACAGGGAAGAGTATCGCAGCTAGAAAGATTGCACCTCAGTCAACAATCTATCGCATCATCAAGAACTTCAAGGTGAGAGGTTCCATTGTTGCCAAAAAGGCTCCAGGGCGCCCAAGAAAGACCAGCAAGCGCCAGGACCATCTCTTAAAAGTGTTTCAGCTGCGGGATTGGGCTACCAGCAGTGCAGAGCTTGCTCAGGAATGGCAGCAGGCAGGTGTGAGTGCATCTGCATGCACTGTGAGGTGGAGACTCTTGGAGCAAGGCCTGGTCTCAAGGAGGGCAGCAAAGAAGCCACTTCTCTCCAGAAAAAACATCATGGACAGACTGATATTCTGCAAAAGGTACAGGCAGTGGACTGCTGAGGACTGGGGTAAAGTTATTTTCTCTGATGAATCCCCTTTTCGATTGTTTGGGACATCAGGAAAACGCCTCATTCGGAGAAGACAAGGTGAGCGCTACCACCAGTCTTTTCTCATGCCAACTGTTAAGCATCCTGAAACCATTCATGTGTGGGGTTGCTTCTCAGCCAAGGGAATCGGCTCTCTCACAGTCTTGCCTAAAAACACAGCCATGAATAAAGAATGGTACCAGAATGTCCTCCAAGAGCAACTTCTCCCAACCCTCCAAGAGCAGTTTGGCGATCAACAATGCCTTTTCCAGCATGATGGAGCACCTTGCCATAAAGCAAAGGTGATAACTAAATGGCTCAGGGGACAAAACATAGAGATTTTGGGTCCATGGCCTGGAAACTCCCCAGATCTTAATCCCATTGAGAACTTGTGGTCAATCTTCAAGAGACGGGTGGACAAACAAAAACCTAAAAATTCTGACAAAATGAAAGCATTGATTGTACAAGAATGGACTGCTATCAGTCAGGATTTGGTCCAGAAGTTGATTGAGAGCATGCCAGGGAGAATTGCAGAGGTCCTGACAAAGAAGGGTCAACACTGCAAATATTGACTTGCTGCATTAACTCATTCTAACTGTCAATATAAGCTTTTGTTACTCATATGTTTGCAATTATTATATTTCTGTCTGTGATAAAAACATCTGTCAAACACACATAAAAACCAGAGGGCAGCAGATCATGTGAAATTATAATATTTGTGTCATTCTCAAAACTTTTGGCCATGACTGTAGACGAACCATCGTTTGGCTGATGGCCATATAATGTGTATGGCGGACCTGAGCACTCATTTTGCTGTTAGCTATCTCTACCAACTCCCCTATACATAGGAAATTTCAGATTGGCTGAGCCCTCATGTGTTTTCAAAGGAAAGCGCAAAGAAAGCCACTGCCAGAAACATATCTTGTGAAGAATATCTTGTGAAGAACATGAATTAAAACTCCCTGACCTTTGTCTCCTTCTAAGTAAACTGTAAGGGGACAGTCAGGAAGTCAATATACACATTACACTGTCAACTGATCCTGCCTTTAGTGGCAGAATCAGCTTAATTTATTGTTGTTGTGAAACGTGATCTTGGCATCACTGTCCTCGCCTCCTGTCGAATTGAACATGAAGAGGAAGTGAGAGAGCAACTGCAGGCCGGACTTCCTCTTCATGTTCACATTGTCCAAAGGTGGGGACAGTGACGCCGGCGTTGATTGGGTGCGCTGAGGTCAGGTGTCACAACAACTGTACGATAGCCTCTGGACGACGAGTGCTGACACCACTGGAATGGCACTTGCATGGAGGCGAGTATAGCTTTTTTATGTTATCAGGGCCAAACATTTATATCAAGAATGGGTTGTCGAAGTAGTGGACAACCCCATAAGTCCATTTCCAAGACTACATAAATATTATCTATTATTCTTTTAAATATTTTTATTAATTTAGTATTAAGACCGGGAAG
>VIAB01015512.1:0-19392 GCA_009801035.1 Oophaga pumilio | reverse complement strand
CAAACCACCCTTGGGGGTGAAGGGGTTAAGGCTGGAGTCACACATAACATATAAAAATCAGTCCATTTTTACGGCCGAGAATTGCATCAATGTTTTATGAACAGTGATCCATATGTAATCCGTTTTCAATGAGAGGATGCGATTTCATCTCATCAAATTATCCGTGTGTCATCCATATGGCATCCGTATGGCATCCGTATAGCGATATTTTCTCATGCCCTTGCAAAATGGACATATAATGGTTTTTAGGCCTGAATATAATTAAAATCCTAATCAACAACCCTATTTATTGCCTCTACAACGGCTTCCACCCTCCAATCTTTGCATTTGAATCTGTGTTTGTGTTGGGGTATTTCTGCTTTGTGTCTAACATGTCAGACAGACTTACTCTCAACACAACTGAACGAGTGCTTTACAACTGGGTTTTGTCACAACGTTTTGGGGCGCCATACCCAGTGATTGTGGATCGGAGGAGGCGGAGACGAATGTGGGTGCATCCGCTTTTGAGGCAACGGCTCACTAAAGGCCATTTCCACCTCTCTATGGCTTCCTGCGTACCCATTCTGACAAGTTCTTCCAATATTGTTGCATGAGCCTTGCCACCTTTGACATTCTGCTGGAGATTGTGCGCCCTGGGATCACCTTTAAGGACACCAGGATGCGCAAGTGTATTTCTGCAGAGGAGCGCCTTCTACTTACATTACGGTATGTATTCATCCTCTATGTTGATGATGTATCAAACACCCTTGTTTATTTAATGCACTCATCCCTTACTTTTTGTGTTCCTTGTTATATATTTGGAAACTACAACATTTGGACATTCACAATTTATTCTGGTATTATGAATAGCAAAGCCATTGCATGTAGTTTAATGTTGGAAAGGCATGGTGTTATGAATGTTTTAGAAATGAATTCTGAGCAGAAGCTCCCTCTGGTGGTTACAAACAGTACTGAACCATTCAATGAGGATTGGCAATCAGGAATCACGGACTGGCTGGATATAAGGGAGGTTCCCCCCCCATCATGGTTGCCGGTGATCAATTGTTCTTGTCTCAACATTGTTTCCTGGTTCACTTGGAAGCTTGCTGAGTCTTGCCTCTTCTCCTGCTCTCAGATAAGATATTTTCTGTTTTTGGTTTTTGTGCTTGCCATTTGCATATTTCTCTGCATTTCTGTGAGGTTGGCCAGGTTCCTCTGGAGCCTCGGTTCCTCTGGAGCCACTGTTGTTTGTTCATTTGCCTTTTCCAGTTTTTAGTGGCTGCAGCTGAGTTTTGTTACACCGGAGAACTAATTTAGGTGGTAGAGGTCATGTGATCTCAGGTGTTTTTGCAATTAGTAGTGTTGGCTTTTTTAGGGTTTTTTGGATTGCAGTAAGTATCCTTCCTATCCTTTTCTGTCTAGGCAGATTGGGCCCCAGCGTTTGCTCATACTATTTTCTGTCTGTGTCTGTATTTCCTCTTGTCTAACCGCCATTACATGTTTGGGGGCTTCCTATGTTCTTTGGGGATCTGCTCCGGAGCAGATAGCTTTCCTCTTTCTATCTTTAGGTGTAGTTAACCCCTCAGGCTGTGACGAGGCGTCTAGGACCAACGTAGGAATGCTCCACGGCTGCCTTTAGTTGTGGTGGTTAGTCAGGGTACTGCAATCCAGTAGATTCCAACCTCTCTGGTGTATTGCCGTTTTTGCCTGCTCTCGTCAGCTACCAAAACATAACAGCATGGCTTATTAGCTATTGACTAAAACTTGCAAGAATGAGTAAACTGTTTTTTTGTTGGAATGTCTTCTCATTTTTTTTTGTTTTTCCTGTTTACTTTTAGCTTCCGTTCCACTGGGATTTCCTATGCAGCACTGCATCTAGAATATTTAATAGGAAAATCCACAATATCAGGCATTGTACGGTCTACGTGCTCTGAAATCTGGTCCCGACTACATCAAGTGGTCATGCCGGAGCCTAAAATGGTAGACTGGTTGCGGATAGCCTGTGGCTTTCAGGAGACATGCCAGTTTCCCAACTGTATTGAAGCCCTGGATGGAAAGCACATCCGTGTGCATAAGCCGCCGAACTCAGGGTCCCAATATTATAATTATAATCAGTATTTTTCTGTAGTGCTGTTGGCCCTGGTCAACAGTGACTACAGGTTTATAATTGTTGATATTGGGGCCTATGGAAGAACTGGAGACTCCAGAGTCTTCAATTCTTCCATTATGGGTCGACGGCTGCGCAATAATGAGTTGGACCTACCACCACCACGTCAGCTTCCAGGGTCCAATATGGAACTTGTGCCTTATGTCGTGGTTTCAGATGAGGCCTTTCAAATTAACCCGTCACATCATGAGGCCCTATCCCCGTTGAACCCTGGACCACCGGCGCAGAATATTTAACTTATGCCTATCCCGCGCACGACGACTGGGTGAGTGTGCCTTTGGCATTCTTTGTGCCAAATGGCGTGTCCTGCAGTCAGCCATTCAGCTTAGTGAAACAAATGTTAATGAGGTGATTAAAGCGTGTGTGATCCTTTACAACTTTACCAGAATACATGATTGCTCATCATCTGACGGTGATGAAGTTGTGTTGTCAAATGTTATGAGGCCTATTACACATGTGATACCTCCCAGTGGTCAGCCCTCTGGACTCATAGTGTGGGATGTGTTCACTAACTATTTTGTTTCACCAGAGGTAGCTACTTCATGGCAAGAGAATGCTATATCTATGTTGTAAATTTGTTTTATGTTGTGAATTAAAAAAAATGTTTCTTAGTTAAGTGTGTGTTCTGTTTCCCTTGTAATGTGTAAACTGTGTAAATCAGAAGATGAGCAATATCGCCATAAAATCAGACAGAAGTCATATAGTTTTAACTGTTTTTAATGTAAACATATGGATTTTGTAAACAAAAAAACATATTACTAGCATATGGCTTTTTTGCCCAATCCAAGTGGGCTTACAAATATTTGGGGGTGGTGATGGCGGGAGGCCAGCTTGAACTGTTTGCTGCGTATGAGGCGCAACTTGTACTTCACCCTGTGGGTTTACATATTCAGCCCCAGGATGGTGGATCTGGGCAGGATCCTGTGGTTGAGGAAAGAAATGGGATGAGGGATACTGTAGTGGATACTCCTGGGTATTTGGGTAATTCATAACCCCCAATATGGCCATGTCGACCATATCCATGTTGGGACCAGCCTCCAACAGTGGGTCTGATCAAGTGGCCATATTGGGCAGGTGCATTATAGGCTGACATTTGGCCCTGTGTAGGCCAATGTAGGGTTTGGGGTGATTCGGCTGTGGTGTAGGCACCTGGGGAGGAGGTGGCTCCGATACTGATTGTGCCTACACTTGTGTTATTGGCGGCATTCTAAGCTGACTACTGTTGGACAGTTGCCACCGTTCCAAAAATTCAAATACCGTGTAGGGGGTATTGGGGGCTGTGGAGGCATCAATCAATATTTGAATAGCTGCTCGGGCATGCAGCCTGACTTCCCGGGGTATTGGACGAAGGTACCTGGCCAGGCTGCGGGCATAGGCTTCCTCACCATCATCATGGGCAGCCCTAGCCAAATAGTTAAAGACACCGGTATCAACAAGCCTCCTGGTGTCAGAGGCTGGAATGTCTCCCCTGCGTCGGCCATGGCGTGGGATGACGGCAGGCTGTGGTGAGGTCTCCAGAGGCACGGTAGGGCTGCTGCTGTTTCCCTGGTCCTCCTCTGGATGTTCCTCCTGTTGTGCTGATGCCATTGCTGGTGGTGGTGGTGGTACTGGTTGGAAGGTGCAGTAGATGGGCCAGCCACCTCTTCACCTCCCCAGACTGGATCGATAAGGGCCTCTGAGTTAGAGCCTGTTTCCCTCTCAGTTAGGTTGGACTGACTGCTGTTTTTATGTGAAAAAATAATGTATAATAATGTAATAATGTAGATATGACCCTAACAGCATATGTAAAATGTGGTTTGATGTATGCACTTACAGTCTGAGATCCAGAATGGGAGCTAGAAAAGAAAGCCTATTGAAGTAGATGTACTTCCTTTTCGTCGGTGCTGCATCCCCACTCCTGAACTGCTGCTGACGTTCCCGCCGGTACTGGTCCCTGATGCTGCGCCAGCGTCTCGTGACATCATTCACTGCAAAGTAACATAAAAAAAAATTTGGACATTGAACATATGTTTTTACACTATAAAATATATTTTACAGTGTCATGTGGGCTGATAATTTGCAAGTTTTCACTCAGAAATATGCCACATATTCTACCAAAAACATCACATACTATGATTTTGTGGTCTGATGGTAACATGTGTTACTTTGCTCAACAATACTATTAAAGGACTGTACTTACTACTTTGCTGCTGGGCCTCACGAGGTCTGTCCCCATAGTCTGGGAACATCTGGACACATATCCTCCTCTATGCTGCCTCCTTTCGTGCCCTGTCGGCATAATTGGCGTCCCTCTGACCCCTCAGTTCTGGCCTCTCATGGACAAGAACTATCAGCATCTCAACATTGATGTATGTAGACATAGTGAACTCCGTGGAGGCGTGCTTCCGGGATTTTTGGAGTGCTTTTCAAGCTAATTAGCATGCCAAAGCTTCCTGATAATGGATAATTCAATTTTGTGTCACCTGGAGAAGTCTTGCATATTTCTCGCAAGTCACACGCATGGTCCGTGTTGTAGCGATACTAATGGTCACATAGTGAATGGAAGGTATGTATCACAGGGATGGTGCTGCCCATATACCTCAGCCATGGGTAGGGGCATCACCATACCTATGTATGTGTCTTATGGACCTGTGGTGATGTCATGATCACCTGACCAGTGCATGTGATGTTACTTCACCTGTGGGTGTGGTTACAGGCTATGTAACAGAGGTGTGTTTAGCACAGGTGAGGAGTGTTGTGGGAGTCTGCCAGTGAGGACAGACTTCCATGTGTCCAGGCTGGACACTACAGAGAGGTCTCTGTGTCTCAAGAGAGGAAGAAGCCTTTCTATGTCTTTGGCTTCAGATAGAGCCTGAGTGCTGGACATTGCACAAGCCTGTGTGCCCACAGGACTAGGAGAGCAGAGCTCTGATATGGACATTGTTACTGTGTTTGCATGTTATAAATACGATTTACCTTTCTTTTGCTGACTTGATGGTTTATGAAGCCAATAAACCCACATGCAAGTTGAAGAGAATGTGCCTCCTGTCTCCTCCTACGCCGCCAAGTGAGTACGATCCTTACAGTGTGTAATCCCTTTTTTTCTCGCACCCATAGACTTGCATTGGCGATTCTCGGCCGTAATACGGTGCAAATCGCAGCATGCTGCGATTTTACTCGCACGTATAAAGCGGCGGAGAAAAAAAAGGATGATGGGTGCTGCCCCATAGATTAACATTGTTCTGAGTGCTCTGTGATTTCTTCTCGCTTAGCATTCGTCCGTATTTCTCTCTAGTGTGACTCCAGCCTAAACTTCTCATCTTGTGAATAGGCTGGTCTACTCCATCACAGCGCTTGAACATATCTTCCCCATTTGTTTCCTCTTTCCTCCTGAATTGTATTTCCAGTTCCCAAAAACACAACATGAAAAATAGTCTTACCAAATCTTGTCAAATGACCAGTGCACTAGCAGGATGCAGCAAGCTCCCATAGATAAAGGCTGGAGAAGCACAGGTGCTTACCATTGATGAGAGCAGCCACCCTATCACAAAAACAGTGATGATGGAGGTGTTAACTGCCTAGTGGAAAAAAGCACACAAATAAGGCTTGCTCAGGACATAAGTCACACAGGAAAGTGCAATGCACAGTGTCTGGATAACAGCCTATTTATAACGCCTATAATGGAAGGCGGGCTGTTCAGCACTATATGTGCACAACACAGAAAACCAAGCCATCAAAAAGGAGCCTAGCTGCATCCTGCAAAAAATGATAAAAAGTGCAAAAAATGATGCATATGATAAATGCATCAAATGAGGTATTGTTTACTATTTTGGCCAAAGCAGATAAGCTCGCAACCAAATGTCAAGGGTCCCCATTATATTGTGAGTATCTAACTAAGCATCAATTCAAAAACTCACAGAAAAGGATAAAAGGACTTAAAAATCCTGAATTTTTTTTAGCATAAACACAACATGAAAAATAGTCTTACCAAATCTTGTCAAATGACCAGTGCACTAGCAGGATGCAGCAAGCTCCCATAGATAAAGGCTGGAGAAGCACAGGTGCTTACCACTGATGAGAGCAGCCACTCTATCACAAAAACAGTGATGATGAAGGTGTTAAATAAGGCTTGCTTAGGACATACTGTAAGTCACATAAGTTTTTTTTTTTATTTCCAGTTCCCGCCCAAGAGAGCGTGGAGTCAGAGGTTGTTGCGGCAGCTTATTGAAGAAGCTAGCCGTCATACACCTCCTCCAAGAGTGTGCTTAATCAGTACAGTGGTACATCTCCTACCCGGTGAGCGTGGGAAGCTGATTGTCCATGCGGCAGCAGATCAGAAGGATCTTCTATGTTGTGCCATGTACAGTGGCTGGCAAAAGTATTCACCCCCTTGTCATTTTTCGTGTTTTGATACCTCACAACCTGGAGTTTCATTGTTTGTTTTGAAGGTTTGCATCAGTTCATGTAAAGAATATGCCTACAACTGTCAACATTTGCTTTTCTATTTATTGTGAAGCAAACAATAAATGGAACAAAATTACTGAAAACTTCATTGTGCTTAACTATTCATCCCTCTAAAGTCAGTACTTTGTAAAGCCTCAATTTGCAGCAATTACAGCTGCAAGTCGCTTTGGATAAATCTCTATGAGCTTTCCACATCTTGCCACTGGTATTTCTGCCCATTCCTTAAGGCAAAACTGCTCCAGCTCCTTTAAGTTAGATGATTTCCTCTGGTGAACAGGAATATTCAAGTCTGACTACAGATTCTGATTTGGATTAAGGTCTGGGTTTTGACTACGTCACTCCAAAACATTTACATGTTCCCCTTAAATCACTCAAGTGTTGCTGTAGCAGTATGCTTTGGATCATTGTCTTGTTGGAAGGTGAACTTCCATCCCAGTCTCAAATCACTGACAGACTGAAGCATGTACCTTGTACTATCCATTTTCCCCTCCACTCAGACCATTTTCACTGTCTGTGCTGCTGAAAAATATCCCCACAGCATGATACTCCCACCACCATATTTCACTGTGGGGATGGTGTTGATGAGCTGTTTTTGCAGAATTAGCATTTACCTTGGTGAACATATAGTTCAATTTTCGTCTAATCTGACCACAGCGCCTTCCTCCATACATTTGGTGAGTCTCATACATGTCTTTTGTGAATCTCAAAACAAGCCTAACAAATTTTGTGTGTAAGTAAAGTCTTTATTCTGCCCACTGTTTCATAAAGGCCACCTCTATGGAGTGTACGGTTTATTGTAGTCATATGGACAGGTACTACAGTCTCTGCTGGGAAACTGTGCAGATCATTCAGGGTTACTTTTGGTCTCTGTGCTGCCTCTCTGATTAATGCCCTTCTTTTCTGGCCTGAGAGTTTTGGTGGGTGGTCCTCTCTTGTCAGGTTTGTTGTGGTACCACGTTCTTTCCATTTTTGATGATAATGGATTTGATGGTGCAACGGGGGATCATCAGAGATTGAGATATTTTTTTATAACCCAACCCTGATTTGTACTTCTCAGCAACTTTGTCCCTGATTTGCATGAAGATCTCCTTGGTCTTCATGGAGTTGTTTGGTTAGTGGTACCTCTTGCGTAATGGTGATGTAGACTCTGTGGCCTTTCAGAAAAGGTGTGTATATACTGACAGAACAGATTGCACACAGGTGGACTTCCTTTAACTAAGCATAATGGGTAATGTTTTTTCTTTGTGGAGAAAGACATCTCGACCCTGGCATTCCAAATGTAAGGAGGCTTATTCGCAGTGCAATGCTAATCTGGGAAATTAAATATGCATATTGCCTCTACAGAGAAGAAGAGGTTGAGAACGCTATAGGGGTCATTCAAAAATGCATTAAAATCCCAGGTAGCTACCAATCCACTGCAACCTCAACCAATATCGCCATGACATCATACTGATATCTAGGCATCATCATTCCATTCCCTTGGGCTTCTTATGATTAACTACCTTTCAAAATCTCCTGAGGATCCAATTTCTACAATGGGGATATTGTTCCAGTATTAACAGTTCTTTCAATACTCTTGGAAATAATTTTTGTTTGTCAGATTTTCCTTACAGACTTGCATTAGATGCAGAAAATAAAATGCATATGTGTTTTTATTATGTTTCTTCTGTGGAAACACACCAAAAACTCATGTAATCCACACATAACTACATCAATAATGTTTTGTGAAAACCAAAGAGCAGGAAGTATCAAAACAAGCAGCTTTACTTAAAACATGACAAGTAAAAAACACACTAAAAAATGCAATGAAAAATGCAAGTAACATAATTTACATAATAGTTGCAGAAATTCAGCAACTTCAAAAACTCATTAATGCCATAATCCTATTTACGCTAGGCTATTTAGCACTTCAAAGTCAATAATTAACTCATAATTTGCATGTGACTGAAAGGGGGGGTAAGGTTAAAAAGTTGAATTTAATTGAATACGTAATATTTAAAATAGTGAATAAAAAGACAGGGGAAAGGGGAGAAAAACCTCCAACTGAAAAAACCAGGGACGGACACAGCCTTTCAAGTTCCCGCAAAAAAAATAAAAAAAATTGTAATCACTTGATGGAAAACAGAAGATAAGTGAAGAAGTTGAATTAAATTAATTAAATAAGGGAAATCCATTCCCCAATGTATTTACACATGAGTTGTGTGTGTATATCACCAATGGGTATTATTGCCATGAAAAACAAAAGATATGTGAAAAAAATATATATAATAAAGAAAAGAATAAATAGTATGATTTATATGGCAAATGTGAAAATCAATAAGTAATATATAAATATAGATAAATACTTAATATAATAATATATAATAATAGATGAATGAATATAAAAGTCCACATATTCCACAAACTTCCATAAAAAGGTAGGCGCAGGTTATCCAATGTATGTTGTAGTAAAAAGACATAATAATTTCTTCATAAAAAAGTCCATATGGTAACGAGAATAGACTCCAAGGGGTATCTATAGACATCATGGCGGCAAACAAGAATCCAAATGGGTTTTGGAAAAAGCACCTGGGATAAATAAATTTCATAAATTAGTGGTGAAACAATAAAGGAAATAAAAAGAAAAAAATTAAAATTAAAAGAAAAATTAAAAGAAAAATGAAAAAGATTAAAAAAGGCCAAAAAACCTAGTAACCAGAACCTCGGAAATGAAAATTTTAAAACAAAAAGGATTGAAAGTTTAAAAGCATTACAAAAAGGAAGCAAAACCGAAATTTTCATTAAGGCCAAAAGGAGTAATTGTATTGAGACAGTAAATCCATCTGCTTTCATGTTGGGCTAAAATTTTGCCCAAATCTCCACCGCGTATACATAAATCAATCTGGTCTATTGCCATAAGGTTAAGACCCTTGGATTGGGAATTATGATGGATTTTAAAATGATGAGGTAATGTCTTTAATAAAGAGAGATCTTCAATAGTTTTGGATTGTTTTTTTGTTTTTTATTCTGTTACATTGTGCTTCTGATTTGGGTCACATTCAATGTGGATATTATTGAGACTCAGTCACTTCATAAATTTCTTAATGCACATTGCTAATACATATAGTGACGTTCTCAAACATCTCTCCTCTGTTTTCCCTCATCCCCATTGAGCACTCTGGTTGATGCTTTCGCAGGTACAACTTATCACTAATTTGAACAGCTGTGTCCATCCCTGTTTTTTTCAGTTGGGGGTTTTTCTCCCCTTTACCCTGTCTTTTTATTCACTATTTAAAATATTATGTATTCAATAAAATTCAACTTTTTATCCTTACCCCCTTTCAGTCACTTCTTTTTGCACATGCAAATTATGAGTTAATTATTAACTTCAAAACCTCAACAACAGATCATTGTGGGAAAGTAGCGAAGGTACCGACTCAGTATGCTGTTTTTTTCTGCAAATAATATAGAAATTGAGGAAAGACATCAGAATTGGATCCTTTAGGCCATGTGCACACGTTGATTATTTAATGAGGTTTATTTATCTCAGTATTTTGTAATCCAAAACCAGGAGTGGTCCACTTTTTCATATTTTACTCACTCCTGGTTCTGGCTTGCAATCACTGAGGTGAAAAACTTACCAAATACTCAATATGTGCACGTGGCCTAACTTACCCACATCAACTACATTTGAGCTCTCAAAGGATTGAGAAAGGCTCCACAGAGAGAAAGAGAGATGAAATGTAACTGGAGTAGGTGAATAATCTTTTTCACCAACCTGGATGTGTTGCCACATTATATACAGGGTGGTCCAAAAGTAGGTGGACAGTATGTGTAATAGGGTTATGAAGGGAGAGATTTATCAAACATGGTGTAGAGTGAAACTGACTCAGTTGCCCTTAGCAACCAATCAGATTCCACTTTTCATTCTTCACAGACTCTGTGGAAAATGAAAGGTGGAATCTGATTGGTTGCTACGGGCAACTGAGTCAGTTTCACAGATCCAGTTTTCACAGATAAATCTCCCCCAAAATGGCAAATAATTTAAATACAGATCAAAGAAAATGGATTTTAAAAGAGTATTGGAAATCTCAAAATGCTGAAACAGTTAGAGCAAATTGGATTGAAACATTTGGTACTCAAGCCCCAAAGAGACAAACCATTTACCGCATTCGTGACAAATTTGATGCCACTGGCTCAATCCTTAATGCTCCAAAAACTGGTCGACCCAAAACAGCCTGTACAGAAAATAATAAACAACTTGTTGCTGAAACATTTGTTCAGAGTCCAAAAAAGTCCACCAGAAGAGTATCTTTAGAATTAGGAATTTCACGAGCTTCCCTCATGCGAATCCTGAAATCTATTGGGTGGAAAGCTTATCGTCCACGTCTAATTCATGGTTTATTGGAGGATGATCCAGACAGGCGGCTGCAATTTAGTGAGATTATGCTTAATGAAATTGAAGAAAATCTATTAATTTTAGATAACATTATGTGGAGTGATGAAGCTTCTTTCAAATTATCTGGCCATATTAACAGACATAATTGTATTTACTGGCATTTAACATTAGAGCAACAACTAAATGAGCCTGGTGTCAATGTTTGGGGTGTTATTTCAAGTTTTGGTGTTTTTGGACCATTTTTTTTTATGGGACAGTCACGGGAGATAAGTATCTCGAAATTCTAATGAATCAAGTTGTTCCCCAGTTACAGCAACAGCCTAATTCAAATAACCTTTATTTCCAACAAGATGGGGCCCCTCCACATTATTCAAGAGTAGTACGCGAGTATCTTGATGAAACATTTCCTAATAAATGGATTGGCCGAAGAGGCCCACTTGATTGGCCGGCACATTCACTAGACTTGACCCCAATGGATTTTTCTTTTGGGAACTACTCAAGGACAAAGTTTATAGTCGAAAACCAAAAATTGTCAGTGATTTGAAACATTACATAAGAGATGCATTTCAAGAAATTAATACCCAAAGAGACTTGTGTAAAAATGTTTGTCGAAGCGTAAGAGGCAGACTTCAAAGCTGTGCAAATTGTGATGGAAAACAGTTTGAGCACCTGCGTGGATAAAATTTAAGGGCTTTTGTATTATTGTTCAGAATAAAATTTTATTGTCAATGTTATGCTTGTGTTAGTAAATATAATTTTATATGTAAATCAAAATAAATGTTATTTTCTGTCCACCTACTTTTGGACCACCCTGTATATACAGTCAAGGCTGAAAGTGTTAGCACCCTTGAAATTAATGCAATTACACATGTTTTGTAATACACATTTATTTCCTTTGTGTGTATTGGAACAACACAATAAAAAAATGAGAAAAAAAGGCAAATTGGACATAATTTCACACAAAACCCCCAAAATGGGCAGGACAAAATTGTTGGCACCCTCAACTTAATATTTGGTTCCACACCACGGATGAGCGAGCACTAAAATGCTCGGATGCTTGTTACTCAAACCAAGCAAATCTTAACACTTTTCCAGCAGACCCTACAAGGAGCTGTGGGGGGGGGGGGGGGGGCAGTGAAAATGTTGAGATGGATGGAAAAAGTGCTAAATTGAAGGAGAACAGCATGGGGAAAACCCCTGGAAGCATCTCTGACTCCCAGATCGCTGCTGCGAACAATGATGTCACACTTGAACTCCACTTTAAGGACTGACAAAACAAAATGTTAAGAAACATTCTTTCCTGTATAATGACTTGTATATTAGGCAAACTTTAAAAAGGATTAAAAAAAATAATAATAGTTTAGGTAAATAAAAATTTAATTTTTTATGAATTTTTAAGTTTTTATTACTTTTTTATAAAAAAAATTGAAAATTTCAGTGTTATTTATGAACGAAGCAAGAACTGCCAAAAATAGATGGAAGAATAACTCAGATACACCCTGTATTAGACATAAAAGTGGGCCTCATACACATTCTGTTCAAATTATCATGTAGTGATACTGCTAGACTCAGAAAGGCTATTCATTAAGTGCAAAGCCTGCCAAAAATTACAAGCAGGGTCTTCTATACACCCTTGAAGGCACCAACTGTAATGCCTCATTCAAATACTATGAACAAAGTGTAGTTGTGGTACTCCTACACTCATAAAGGCTCTGCACACAGTACAAAGCCAAAACAAAAATTATAAGAAGGGTCATTCATACGCCCTTGAAGGCAGCAAGTGGAGGGCCTCGTTCAGATATTGAACATTATAAACACTTTATGTGCTGCTGACATCTGGTGGTGTGGAAAAGTGGGCTCTAATCTAGGCTTTGTTCATTTTTATCAGAGTGAGCCTGTCAGCATTCTCTGTTGACAGACGAAAGCACCTGTCTGTTATGACTCTACTGGCGGAACTAAAAACCCATTTAGACAAGACGCTAGCAGCAGGGCAGCACAACACCTCCAAGATATAGAGGGACAGCTCATGCCAGGCGTCCAGCTTTGAGACCCAATAGTTGAAGGACGCAGAGTAATTAGAAAGTACGCTAGTTTGGTTGGCTAGATATTGCTTGACCATCTTTAAAAATGTTGCTCTCCTTGTCAAAAATACCACGTCATCAGGACCTGAGCACTGGGATGGGTCATGAAATAGGCCCAGGCCTTTGACAATGAACCTCTGCCTCTGCTGTGCATCTCCTTCACTGACAATGAACCTCTGCCTCTGCTGTGCATCTCCCTCACTTCTCGTCCTTTGGTTGGGCAAGGAAGTTTACACCCTTCTGTAAGCGTTGTGTGATAGGCATTTTTTCTACATATTTTCCACAATGCCCTTCTGGTATAGTGCCATTTAGAAGACCTCTCCGCCTCTGGAAGGAGAGATGCAAAGTTATCCTCGTAGCGTGAGTCTAGCAGGTTGAATAACCAGTACTCTTTTTTGGCCAAGATAAGAAAAAACGTGAGGGTCACGGGAAATGCAACGGTGCATAAAGTTGGCCATATCTGCCAAGCTCCCTACAGCCAACACTTCCTTGTCTCCATCATGATGTTGACCATGTCCTCCTCCCTCTCTTCCTCCTCCTTCTCCTCCTCAACCCATCCACATAGGAGAGACGGAACAAAGCTTGTGTGGGTACTAGCTTCTGTTGAGCTAGCAACCAGCTCCTGTACCTCCTCCTCATTGTTACCCAATCCATGATGAGCAGATGAAATGAGGCTGGACTGGGTAGTATCTCCCTGTCTCATGCGACACGATGCAAATTATCATTTTTTTGTCTCAGAACTCTTTAAAAAAGTTCCAGACTGGGGAGCACCTAACTTTTTGAAGGAGAAATAAATGAGTGTCAGTGCTTTATTGACCAGTTACCCTCCTTCTCCCTCTCCCTCTGGTCTCCCCACTGCCTTTTCCTGCCTGTTTCAGTTCTGCTGATCCCTCCCCCTCAGCACTGCTGGCTTCGCTCTGCATGCCAGCTTCTCAGGTTGGGTCAGTGACTTAGTCATCTACCACCTCATCTGTCACCGCCACACCCTGTTCCTCCTGACTTTGTGACTTAACAAAAACCTGGCTTTTCGGCAACTATTTCTCATCATCATCTACCTCCTAAGACAAAATTTGCCATTCCCCACTGTCATCTTCTTGTGGCCATGGCTGTGCTAAGTTTTGTGCATCACTAAGTAGCATTCCCTCCTGTCCCCCCACGGACCATGTAGGGTGAAAGGCCACAATAAGGAAATGATGTTGTAAAAAGCTTCTCGGAGTGTACTAGTCTGGGATCACTAGTCTCCAGGGACTCAACATGGTGGGAGGAAGGAGGATAAGGGTGAGGATTAAAGCAAACCTGTCTGCAGGATTTTTCTAAGCAAACTACAGTTACTGTAATCAGTGTTAAAAGTTTTCAGCTAATGATATGCCCATGCTCCAGGGTGGGACTGTTAGGCAGTGTCTTATCTTCCTGCTCTAAGCCAGAGAAACCAAAGAAAGACCTGCCCACAGGCCCACCCCAAAGCAGAAACACTAGAAACAGACTGTTTATGCTTCGGGGTGGGCCTGTATGCAGGTCTTTCCTTGGTCCAATCTTCTACTGTCCATTTTCGTAGTTTTTTTGCAAACTTGATGATGAGGCAGTGATTGGTGCCATATGTGAGGGTCGCTATGTATTTCCCCCAGGATGCTCACAGAGGTGTATTGAGGCCGCAGAGTGCATTGCAGTCACAGGCATAGCTGTGATTGCAATGCAAAATAAGAGTAAGTGTTGGTCTTGGGCAAGTTATTTGTCCAAGACAGATTTAAGAAAACCTGCTCTGGGCTTTTGTTTTTGAAATAGACTACAGGATGGTAGTGGGGCAGTCCATTTCATTCCCGGCCAGGTTTTCCATGTGGCCTACGGCCACAGGTTCCTTGCAAAAGCAGAGAAAAAGGCAGTTGCAGTCCAGCTTCTTAGAAGTCAAATTCTTTATTTCCAATATGATAAAACATCACAGACGGTGTCCTCCAAAAGTGTACATCAAACAGAAAATTTGTGCCCCACACCTTCTATATATCCTTGCAAAAGCCCCTGGAGCAGAGGGTTGGGTGTGTCAGTTTGGTCTTGCAAGCATGCAGAGCGGGTAGCTCTGCAGAGCTCCACCTATGTGAGGCAATAGAGGTAGACTGTCCTGTGCCCGGCTGCGATCCAGAGGTGTCCTGTTTCCCAGCTGTGAACTGGAGGATATCGTGTGCTGTGTATTTTTGTGAGTACACTGAACTTTAAAATTAGAGACTTTGCTTTGAACTTTGCTGGGTCACTGCCTCACCACTGCTCAGTGTGGATACCGCTGCACTACATATGGTTAGAGAATGCGGGCAGTATGAACTGAGGCATACCACAAAGTGTGCTGCATGTCAGTACTCAAGTCTGCTTGAAAAAATGGAGGAGCTTTTGAAGCAGTTGGTCCTCACTCAGTAGCGGCAACAGGAGCAGCAACAAGAGGCGCTGAAGTTGCAGCAGCAGGAGCTACTGTATCAGCAGCAGCAGCAGCAAATGAGTGGAGATATTAAACATGTGGCAGGAGTAGTAAAGACCCTTCAAAATGGGACTATGTTGGAAAGAGACTTGCCCCTGTTTTGCTCCCTGTGGGAGAGCAGGGATAACCCTCCGAAGGTAAATGTTGTTCCGGGCGCAGAACCCAAAGATCCTGAGTCAGGGATACCTGCCATAGGTGTCGCCAACCTGGGGACAGATTGTAATCCCGAAAGGTTTCCCCTAGAGGTATTGGCAGGAGGTGGTCAGTCATGTAACAAAGCGTGGAGGAGAAACACAAAGGAGAGGAATGCTCTATGTACTCAATGGTTCCGGTCCAAACAAAACTTTGGTTTCTCAGTGGAGCATCGGGCAGGGAAGTCACAGGGACATGCGGATGCCCTGTCTTGGAACCCCTGTGTGTGGCAAATGTTCAACTCCACAAGTTTGAACAGACGAAGGGGGTATGTGAGGCAGTGACCAGCTACATATGCGAGGGTCGCTATGTGTCCCCCAAGGATACTGTTATGGGTCTTCAACTCAGGAATAGAATGGGGGGAATGTGATCCTACACTAGGACTAGACTCAATCCCTACGATGGAGTGGGCGACCTATTGCTTGCGAATAGACCCACCGACGATCCTAGTCTAGACTCAAGCGAAGACTTGAAGGTGGGGGAAGGGGATCCCTGAAAGATCTAGGGACTCGGAACAAAAAACTGGTAACTTCATAGCTGGGAAATAGAGGAAGCTGCAGAAACCAAAGGAAAAACAAAAAGACTAAGCAAGCAGAACTAGAGTTCCCAGAACGGCACCAAGTATAATACAAATCTATCAAGGCTCCTAGCCAGAACTCAAGCGGATTAGCACTGATGGCCAGCTAGGAATGAGAGGCAGGTGCAGAGTAATAAAGGGTGATACAATCACCTGACCAATGACAAGCCCAGCACCAGGGGAAAAAGACAAGCAGCCAGAAACCACAACAAGATGGCAGATGGTCAAACTATATAGATTCTAACAGTACCTCCCCTTTTACGAGGATCCTCTGGATCCTCTTGGCCGAGCCTTATTCAGAAATCTGTTGTGAAAAGTCTTAATCAGCCTTGAGGCCGAGACATCCTCAGATTTCACCCAGGAATTATCCTCAGGACTGAAACCCTTCCAGGACACGACATACTGCAACCTTCCACTGTGCCACCTGGAATCCAATATGTGTGAAATCTCAAACTCGCCATCCTCATCAATTGGAGGAACAGTTGGCATCGCCTCCTTATCTTTCGTGTCAACTTTCTTCAGTAAAGATACATGAAAAACTGAACTAATTCTCCAGGACGAGGGTATGTCCAATCTCATAGCTGCAGAGTTGACAACCTGAACCACTTAGAAGGGTCCTACAAATTTAGGCCCCCGTTTTTTAGAAGGGATCTTCAAACGCAGATTCCTAGAGGACAACCAGACCATGTCCCCAACTGCGAACAACACCTGGCTTCTTTTCCTGTCAAAATATTTCTTAGACCTCCTATTATTCGCCTCTTTCAGATTATGGCGTACATTGGTCCAAACCCTTTCCAAACTTGCAGAAAAACTCTCCTCCTCAGGCAAAGCCGCCCCAATCTTTGAAAATGGACCGAAAGATGGATGTCTCCCTGTACAGCAAAAAAAAGGAGAACACCCAGCCGAGGCAGAAGTATGATTATTAAGAGCAAACTTGGCTAGTGGTAGATATTCCGACCACATCTGCTGATTGTCTGCTACAAAACATCTCAAAAACTGCTCAACGTCCTTGTTCTTCCTTTTGGTCTGTCCATTGGACTCCGGATGATAACCTGACGAAAATGACAAATGAACCTTTAATCTGTCACAAAAAGCACGCCAAAAGCGAGCCACAAACTGTGGTCCTCTGTCGGAAACAATGTCCGTGGGAACACCATGGAGCCTGACAATCTCTTTCACAAATGCCTTACCTAGAGTCTTGGCGCAGGGTAATTTATTGAACGGGACCAGATGACACATCTTACTAAACCGGTCCACAACAACCCAGATGACAGAAAAACCCTCAGAAACTTACAGATCGGTGATAAAATCCATAGCAAGATGGGTCCATGGCGAGCTAGGAACCTCCAAAGGGCACAGCAATCCTGCAGCCGGGGCATGAGAGGCCTTCGACCTAGCGCACAACGTACACTGATGCACCCACTTGATGATTTCTCTATGCCACCCTGGCCACCAGAAACTTCGACCGATTTTCCGAAATTCCTGGATGACCCGCCAACCGAGAAACAAGACATTCAGCAAACAAAGCTCTCCTCAAGGCTTTGGGCACAAATAATTTACCATACGGAGTATTTGTTGGTTCAGAATTCTGGGCTTATAGGATACTATTCTCCAACTCAGAACCAAAAGCTGCCACCAGCACCCCTCTTTGCAAAATACATTCCTCCTTCTCATTACTAGCTGCCGGAGAGAAACTACGAGACAAAGCATCCGCTTTAACATTCTTTGTGCCAGGGATATATGTTACGGAGAAATGGAACTGGGCAAAAAACAGTGCCCATCTAGCTTGACGGGCATTCAAACGTTTAGCAGCATCCAGATATATTAGATTTTTATGATCAGTAAAAACCTGTATCGAATGTCTAGCCCCCTCCAAAAAATGTCGCCAATGCTCAAACGCGAGCTTAATAGCCAGTAACTCTTGGTTCCCAACATCATAGTTGAGCTCAGTCTCCGAAATTTTTTTAGAAAAGAATGCACAGGGATACACCCCATCCTCTCCCTCCTGGGACAGAACTGCCCTCACACCTACTGATGAGGCATCAACCTCTACCAGAAAAGGCTTGGTCTCATCTGTCTGGATCAAAACAGGAGGAGAGCTGAACCTCTCCTTGAGATGCTCAAAAGCCTTCACTGCCTCAGTGGACCATTGGACAGTATTAGAACCCTTTTTGGGGAGATCAGTTATCGGTTTAGCGATAGCAGAAAAATTCTATATTAATTTTCTATAATAATTGGCAAACCCTAAAAATCTTTGGACAGACTTTAAACATTCAGGCATAGGCCAATCCAGTACTGCCTGAACCTTCACCGGGTCCATCTCAAACCCATCACTGGAGACCAAGTACCCCAAAAAACTCATTTTCTGTACCGCAAACTCGCACTTCTCCAATTTGGAAAAGAGGTTGTTTTCGCTCAAAATCTGTAGAACTTCGCGGACTCTCTGCCAATGCGACTCCAGATCAGGTGAATAGATCAAAATATCATCCAAATAAACAATAACACTTCTACCGATCAACGGCCTCAGAATGTCATTAATGAAATTTTGAAAAAATGCAGGTGCATTAGTAAGGTCAAAAGGCAACACCAGACACTCAAAATGACCCTCTGGGGTATTAAAGGCTGTCTTCCATTCATCAACCTCCTTCACCCACAGCAAATTATATGCCCCATGGAGGTCAAGTTTAGAAAACCAGTTAGCACCGGTTAGTTGGTAAAACAAATCGGGACTTAGCGGCAATGGGTAAGGATTGCGCACAGTGATCTTATCAATCTCCCGAAAATCCAGACACGGTCTAAGGCCCCCATCCTTATTTTTGATAAAAAATCCTACAGCCACAGGAGACTTAGAGGGTCTTATATGACCTGCAGCCAAACTAGTCTGTAGTTATTCCTTTAAGGCCTCCCTCTCGGGAATCTTCAGATTAAATAAACGACTCTTAGGGAGTGTAGCACCTGGGATGAACTCAATAGCGCAATCGTAATCTCTATGGGGTGGTAGAGCTTGCGACTCAACTTCTGAAATCACCTTCCAGAAATCCTGAATGGCTTCAGGTAGCTCTCTATTCAAAACAGCAGAAATGTGAACATTACAACATTTACCATAACACCCCT
>VIAB01015511.1:0-21592 GCA_009801035.1 Oophaga pumilio | reverse complement strand
GGAAAAAAGTGCGTCTTATGGTCCAAAAAATACGGTACATATTTTGTAGATTTCAGAAAAGTATACTTATTTTTGCAACACGACTGGAACATTACAATAATTAACAACCCCCAAATGTCTCTTTTTTGTATTAAAAATAAATAATTTATTAGGTATGCTCAATTGCTTTGTGTACTGTGCTTGCTCTAGACTTTCTTCTATTACTCTACAGGTATTTGGGGATGTATTTTTTTAGCACAAATTTACAATAAAAACCTTCCCGTGAGCCACATGCTGTTTCCGTTATGTTGCTGCATAGATCTTCTTATTGCATAGTGCAAATCACATTAAATGGATTTTCTCACTGGACACAATGACATTACTATGGTAAAATTTCCTCCTTCAAATTCTATTACATTTCCTGTCTCATCACCTTCTCCCTCCATTTTTCTGTCATTTTCTTTTGTTACAGGAAATCTTTCATCAACCAAACACTCAAGCGCAGAACACAAGTATTACACCTTGCAGAAAGCAGCTGTGGCATACATTAGAAATCACTTCATAATGGGAAAGCAGGTATTAACTCAGCGATAGTTCCTTGGAACAAAAAATCAGATTTCATTAGTTTCCTTGGTATTCAGAAGAAACCTTGAATCAAACACCTGATCCAAATCTGTGCAGTATTATACATTGTCACTGCCATTTTGTGTCCTATTATAGTGTTCCACTGATGGATATTTTCATATAAGACATTTACAGAATCATTTACAATTATGTAGATTGTGTATTTAGGTCTTTGATTTTTCAATTTAAAACTTGCTTTACCTACATTATGATGATGCAGTCGTAACGAGCTGTACAATGAATCCCGAGCTTTGTAATATTATATTGGTAATTATATCACATTTTTTCTAGATGAAATTAAAGGAGGAATTCAGTTCATTAATGTGTTATAATGAAATACAGAAACCTTGTATTTGCTCTTCGGTTGAAATTAATTAACACATTTATGCAGTCAAGGCCTATGACAAGTAATAATTCAGAGATATTTTTGTTCTCTTGCATGGTGCAGTTTTCTTAGCACAGTTATGTCAATCTTATATAACAATAGCTCTATCTAGTGGTCAAAGCTAAGATCACATTCAAAACTAGATTTGTTTCATTGGCAATGACAATTCCAATTTTTATTTTAGCTTCTTAGATAAATACTGGTTACTAAATGATGATCTGTTAAAATACTGACTTCTCAGCTTATACAAGAAAAAAACAGTTAAATTTACCATAACCAAACATAAAAAACAATTAATTATTATTTTTACCTGCCATATAAAAGGTTATAGGCAATTATTCCACTACAAGTTGCTTATTAAGATTAATAGAAGAAATCTAGCTCAGAAAAACAGAAAAAATTGGGAGAACAAACTTATGATAAACTTTGACACACTCAGTGCAGAAATGAATGGTTCTCATGAATTTAGGTTTTTCTACCTCAATTAAGGAATGTGCTCTTCAGACTATTTGGAGGCATCACAACCAGACCTCAATCACTTGTGACTCTTTGTGTTATTTTATGCCTGATGAACGAACCTGAGTAGTCTCGAAAACTTGCAATTTGTTACCATCTTTTCAGTAGGACATTAAAAGGTGCAAACTACTGAGGACTATCAAATTTTAATATTTTTCTATCTACTGGCTAATACAATACAAAGATATATATTTTTCCTATATCTGAACTTTGAAGTAATTTCATGTCCATGATGCTTTGATCAGGGATAAAAAATGTTTGGCCACAGGTAGATCTATTATATTTTATTTTATTTTGTGGTGATGAGAATTGATCCTTGTAAGTTTTTGCCCTGTCTCCCCTACATATAGACACCCAGTTGGACATATGATTAACTACACTACATTAGATGTGATGCAGATGAAAATACCTTGGATCTTGTAATCCTCATATGAGTTGGGGATCTTTATTTTGCCATGCTCATTATAAATGGACAGGTTTTATTTTTTTTCTGGTGGCAAGGAAAGGTTCCTGCAGCTGTTGGGGAGGACAGGGAGCTTCTAACAATGATGCTTCTTAAATTCGGGGGCTGCCTAAAACACAGAAGTGGGGGATTTGGAAATATAGATGGTAATCGGGCATCTTTTTGTAATAAAGGTTATAGTTTCTGTGAGCTCCCCTTAGAACCTCCAGATTTGGATTATAGATGACTACTAGAGGCACCCGGTTGCTTCCTTGTTTAGTGTTGCAATGTAGGAAATGATTCCTTGATATTTATATGGCACTTGCAATCTGGTTTTCTACTGTTTTTGGATGGTAGCCCTGGTTAAAAAAAGGTCTTTCTGATGCCACCAAGGTGTTTGTCTCTATCCATCTGGTTGGAACATATCTGATTGTATCTGATGGCTTGGTTGTAGACAATAGAGTTTTTTATGTATTTTGGATGGAAACTGTCTCATTTAATGTGTGTTGGGCAGTCAATAGTCTTCTGGTACAGGGATGCCACTATTTCATTGTTTTGTAGCTTAATGACATTGTCTATAAAGTTAATTTCAGTACAGGAGTAGTTGAGTGTCTAGTTAATGGTGAGATGAAATTGATTAAAGTGTTCAATGATCTTCTTTAGCTATTGCTCAGACTCTATCCAGATTATTAAAATATCATCAGCGGCCTGGTGGGACATGAGGAAAAGAAGTCACTTTCAAGCTTGGCTATGAAGAAATTTGCATACTGAGGAGCCATTTTACTACCCATTGCTGTGCCATCCTCCTGAAGATACATGTTGTTATCAAATTCAAAGTAATTGTATGTGAGGATGAATGTTGCAAGTTTCTTCACAGAATCAACATCAATTCCTGAAATTTCCATGACTTTGCAAAATATTTAGACTTGAGAGTCCTCAGTGGTTGATACCTTTTAATGGCTAACTGAAAAGACTTTGCAGACATTTAATCCATCCTGGTGTAGGACATTAGAGTACAAAAATTCCACATCCATGGTGGCCAGGATGGTTCCTTCTGGTAGAGAACCTATTGCTGCTAGTTAATTAAATAGCTCAGTTGTGTCCTGAATGTAGCTGGGTGTATCCTTTACCAGGGATTTAAGAATACCCTCTACCCATCCAGAAACCTGCTCAGTAAGGGTACCCACACATGAAATAATTGGTTTAGATGAGCGAGCACTAAAATACTTTGATGCTCATTGCGCATACTGAGCAATTCCTAATGCTTATTTTGAGTAACGAGAATAATGGGAGTCAATGGGAAATCTAAGCAGATCCTACAAGGAGGTCTGGGGGAAGTAAAAATGTTGAAATTAATGGAAAAGTGCTGAATTGACAGAGAACAGCATGGGGAAGATCCTTGGAAGCATCTCTAACTTACAGATCGCTGCTTAGAGCAATAGTTTCACACTTTCACTCCACTTTAAGGACTGACAATAAAACACTCAAAATTGACGAAAAATTGGAGTTTACTGGAAAAAAATGTTAAGAAACATTCTTTCCTGTATTATGACTTATATATATGGCACAATTTTAAAAAAGATTTTAAAAAAAATTAAGTAAAAATTTTTTTTTTATTATTTTTTATTACATTTTTATAAAAAAATTGGAAAAATTGGTGTAATTTATGAAGGAAGCAAAAGCTGCAAATAATAGATAGAAGAGAGATTCAGAAACTATATTAGATATAATGAAGGGCCCCATACACATTATGGTAAAAGGGTTACGCCTATGATCAAACGCGACAATGCCTGGTTGGAGGTTCAGTAGCACATGTTACAAATCTGTCTAGTGTGTTATTCCTTTAAATAACTGACACAGTGTGCGGTTTGTCTCATAGACAAATTAGCTTTATCTGAGCCTGTTGCCACTTCACTGAGGTAGTGTGTGGGAGGTGGAGGAAACCCAGATAGAAATAGGGCCAGTAATCCTCGGCCTCAGGTGCATATGTGTCTTGTAAGGGTGGGCCTTGGCCACGGCCTCCACATTGATCACCCAGTCTGCCATCAGGGAAATGTAGTGTTCCTAGCCACAAGAGCTTGTCCATATGTCTGTCGTTTTAGTGGACAATCCCAGTGAATGCATGGGTAAGAGCAAGGGTGATGTTCCTGGACACATGCTGGTACAAGTGCCGGCTGGGTACTGAGTACCAAGGGATAACTGCCATCATGAGTGGTGAAGATCCTCTGTGTCAACAAGCCTAAATGATAACATTTCCATGGCAAGCAGCATAGAAATGTGGCATTTAGCATTTGCGCCTGTGGGTGGGTTGCTGTAAACTTTCTCTTTTGTTTGAAGCTGAAAATTGTGCTGGGACAACAATTTTGAATGCCTGATGATGGTGCGTCAGAATGTGCAAAGACAGGTGCAGGGCTGGAGGCATCAGCGCCAGTGTTATGGACAGTTAATTGGGAAGCACAGTGGAGGATGCAGTGGGGTACAATAATGATCTGTACTAGGATCAATTCTTTTTAACCTCTTTATTAATCAACTTGTTGATGGGATTGAGAGTAAAGTGTCAGTCTTTGCTGATGACCTGAAACTATGTAGGATATTCAAATCTGATGTTGACTTTAAAATTTTGCAAATCGATCAGGATAACATGTCTGAGTGGGTAAACACTTGGAAAGTGAGATTTAATGGTGATAATTGTAGAGTAATGCAACTAGCACAGAATAATCCTATTGCTGCATACACATTAAATGGGAGTATACTCGGAACTGTAGAATAGGAGAAGGACTTGGATATTCTGTCTACAAGTAAGCTGAGCTCCACCACTCAATGTCAAGCAGCAGCTGCAAAAGCAAACAAGATTTTAGGGTGTATAAAACGAGAGAACATCTCATGATCCCAATGTATTGTTACGTCTATATAAATCACTTGTGAGGCCACATTTGAGTGTGGGATCCAGTTTTAGGCTTCACACTTTGAACTGACTAACTTCTGAATATCCTTTTTAAAAACGGGAAACTAGATTATTACAAGGGATGGAAGGCTCCTCATATGATGACAGGTTATAAAAGTTGATAATGTTTAGCTTAGAAAAAAGATGTCTCTGAGAAGATCTCATTTATATATATAAATATATGTGTGGTCAGTACAAATGATTGGCAAGCGATTTATTCCTTCCAAAAGCCATACTAAGGACCAGGGGGCATTTATTATGGTTAAAAGAAAGGTGATTCTGGCAGCTAAATAGGAAAGGGTTCTTTACAGTTAGAGCAGTCAGAATGTGGAATGCCGACCACAAGAGGTAGTAATGGCAGACATTATGACAGCTAATAAAAAAGGACTGGATTTCCTAAGTACAAATAACATTGTGGGTTATAGTTACTTTAGTAAAAAAAATGAACAATTGGTGGAAAAAGGTTGAACTTGATGGACCTAAGTCTTTTTTCAACCTATGTAACTATATGTCCGATTTGCATTTTTTTCTTTTTTTGTGTTGTTGCAATACACACAAAGAAAGTAAACATGTGTATAAAAAAACGTGTAATTGCAATAATGTTCTGGGAGAAATGCTTCATTTTCTGGAACAATTTCAAGGGTGACAACACTTTAGGCCATGACTGCATATATTTGGTATCACCATAATCAGGGTGACCAACAGAAAAATGTTAGTACTCTATTTGTTGCGCATGTGAATAGTATAAAATGTAAAACATGAAAAAACAACCACAGAAATGCAGGGTTTTTTACACATCTCTGTTAATACAAGTTAAATAAAAAGTTATATGTATCCCAAAATGGTGCAACTGACAAGTACAACTTATTCTGCAAAAAATAATCCCTCATACAGTCATGTCGATGAAAAACATATATATATTATTGCTCCTTTAATGTGAAAGAATGTTGCATCCTAAAGACCAAAAATGGGTTTAATGGCATTGATGACAGCCATTTGTCAGCAAATCCCTAATGTAATTTTTCTTTATTTTATGTAATAGCAGTAAAATCAATGTTTTATCTTTAGAAATACATTTAAAGGTGTATTCCAATCTCCAAGATCCTAATCAAATGTGTACTAGGTGTAATAATAATATTAAATAATCCCTCCAATAAGAAATGTAGTACAGTTCTTCTGATAAGCTACAACACTTACACAATTTGCAGAGCATTGTAGCAGTTTAGGTATCCATGGTTATGACCTCTAGCAACTAACTGTCACTATATGAGTGGTCATAACCATGGCTACCTAAACTATAGCACCTGGTGTAAGCAACATAGCTTATCAGAAGAACTATACTACATTTATAATTGAAGATATTTTCCAGTATTATCACTACATATTAGTATAGGATACTGGAGATGAGAATACCCCTTTAAAGCTTTTGTGTATCTCTTCAATACCAAATAGCACAACAATGAATATAGAAACATAAATATCTGCTAGCTATAAAGTTATTCAGCAACATTGTTGCCTATTAAAAGGATTCTAGAAGAATAATACAGGAATAATATTTTGAATTTTTCACATTCACTCCGTTTGCTTCTTATAAAATAGATATAAAATAGATAATACACAACTTATTGAAAATGGGCATAAAGTGAAAGAATATGTATTTCTGGAAGCAGAATTATATTCAGGAAATAGCCAGTACATCAGAAGACCTCCCCTTGAGATAAAAATGCCACTTCAAAGAAGATTGACAACATGTCCTTTGGAAGCTGAAATTACCCATGGTTCACTGACTTATTGTTTGAACACCATGAAGCCACCTATGAAGGTTTATGTTGACACAGAGATCTTTATCTATACTCAAGTAATCAGAAACTCCATGAGACATTTGGTTAAATTGTGCTGAAAACAGTACCTGTTACAAAGATGTCTGTGAACTTGTCAGTTTTTGGAACTAGTTGGACTAAAGTGTTTTTTTTCTTTTGTTAATCTCAGTCGCACATAAGCATCGGATAAGAAAATACTTGAATCTAAATGCCACTAGGTGATAATGCAAGCATCTTAACTTTAGCTTTATGATTCAAAGTGACATAGAAGCTATTTTGCGGCTAAACGGAAAAAAGCCAGAAGTCCTGAAATGGATTTTTAGCACTTTTTGACAACTTGTCATTTTTTGTGTGTCTTTTCAAGCAGAACAATTCTTGACTGATATTTACCTAATATTCCCAAGAAAAGGGTCATTTGTAAAAGTCAGTCAAATCAAAGACAAAAGACGAAAGTGTGAAGAAGAAAAAAGTGAGAAAATTGTGTTTCACTTAACCTGTCATCTTAGAGAGGTCAATTAATTTTTACTGGGCATTAGGTTTAGAGAATATATCCTTATTTTCAGATAAAGCACTCCAAATTCCAAGGATAGACAGAGTTTTTAAAATACAAGATGCTGACTGCCTGCTAAAGGTGCTTCTTAACTTATTGTACACTTGTATATCACTGAGTTTAATACATAACTGTCAGCAATTACCTCCTAAACTCTATTGTGGCTTCCTTTACCCAAAGTTTTTAGGATAGGCAGTAATTTTTTTTTTTAGGTTAAAAAATTGCATGAATCTTTTATTATTTTAAAAGTATTTTTTTGAGTGAAATTTTTTATTCTGACACTTTTTTCATTGATTTTTAGTTATTTTATAGAAGCCAATATGAAAGCATCCGAAATCCCAGAGCTAGAGCATATTGTATTTTTCAAAAAATTGCATTATGTCAATTAATTCAGTAAAAGTATGAAAAATAACCTCCCAGAAAAAAATTCACTGGCAGACTGCTCTATTTTTACCATGTAACGACAGTTAAAATGAGCATTTTCCGAGCTATTTTGTCTTTGATGTTTTCAAGCTATAAAACCACTTGACAGCACTCTGCCTAGCATGAGCATAAAGAATGATGTCAGTGTTTTGAAACAGGCCTGTACTCCGGAAATCGGGAATTGAGTCATGCTTGTTGATTAGAATATGGACGTGGAGTAGGAAAAGAAACATAACCGCTGTCTGGAGATGGAAGCAGACATAGCTCCCACCTGTCTTGGATGTACTGATACGTTGTTACTATTAAAGATCATTTATCCAGTGAGCAGTGAAACTCATGCATTGTCCCTGCCCATTGTTGCTGTTCTAAGTGGCTCTGGTGTATTGCACTTTGGAGCTCAACACAAGTCAACAGAGATGCTTTGAGAGCATAGAGCAGGTACCCTATCTGCAAGTTATAATGCTGGCTGGGTATCTTCCATTGCAGCTGAGAAAATGTAATAATTTCTCAGATGTCAGCCAACTTCAAAAATCGGAATAACAGTGAATTTCCCGTTAGCAACAAAACCAGTTAAAGGTTTGGTTCCCCCACAAGTGGATGAAAGGGAACATATATCTTTTTAATCAAACCGCAATAACGGTCGGACATCTGCCAGTAAAATGGAGCAGAACAATGTGGAATTTTTAGAATACAAAAAGCAAATAGTTGTGGATGATGATGGTGATCATGACACCAACCAAATACTACTTAATCGCATGGCCTGGTTGACATAAACATAAAATGTGAGTTTAGAGATGGAGGGGCTGCCTCACTCACCGTGCAATTTCTACTTGTGGCAGGCCGATCTGCTGCTTGTTTCCCCTGCGCTCCTCAGCACTGCTGCACCTGCATGTGGCATCCATATAGCCTTAGGGGGGTGGCTGGTACATGAAGGAATTTAATCCTGCTATGTCCTGCAGGGATTAAATTCCCCGGCCTATCCCATGCTAGCAGAGGCTTTAATGGGCAGCTCTGCCTACCACATTTCCTGCCCAACTGTTGGTTCCTGCTCTGATAGCACACATCTATGCATTTTCCTGTTTTCTGCTTCCCATTAATGACCCGGTCTGTCTACCCATCTTGCCTGAATGCCTTGCTCCTGACCTCAGATACAGTTTCTGATCCTGTGCTACCAGACCCAACCTCAAACCATCTGACTATGCCTCTGTCTTGTCCCTTTGTACCACATCCCCCTGTTTCTGACCTCCAGATTAGCTGTTGAAATCTCGGGGACTCCCCTGGAGTGGTACCGAGGACTACCTGTGGCTAAGCCTATTCTCACTATCAGAGGCTCTAGAAAAAATCAGGTAGCCCCTTAAACATGCTCCTTCAGGGTAAGCCCAGCCCGTGGCACAGTGGGTCCACACCACCAGAGTTACAGGGAGGAGTAGAGCTTGAGACTTACTTTTCCCAAATGAACAGATGATGACGCTCCATGTGCTAATGTAGAGCTAATCCTGTAATAATGTTCCCTACTCTAATCCTCATCGTGTAATAATGTCCCATCCTGGCACCCATACAGTGATAATAATAATAATAATAATAATAATAATTTTATTTGTATAGCGCCAACTTATTCCACAGCACAAGAGGGGACTTGTACAGTCAATAGACATTACAGCATAACAATAAAGACAGATCAAAACAGATGCCAAGAGGAATGAGGGCCCTGCTCGCAAGCTTACAATCTATGAGGAAAAAGGGGAGATATGAAAGGTTGATGGTAACAATTGCTTTCATTGTTCGGACCAGCCATGGTGTATGAATCGGGTGTTCATGTAATGCTGCATGAACCAGATAACAGCCAAAGTATGTAACAGTAATGACCCACATCCAAATCTCAATCCAGCAATAATGTCCCCATCCTAGCTCAAATCCTGTAATAATATAAGACACTTGCATCTGCCAACCCCATCCTGGTTTAATGTCCCCCATCCTGTTCCCATCCTAAAATAATGTCCCTCATCCTACCCCGATCCTGTAATAATGACCCATCCTGGCCACCATCCTGTAATAATATCACTCAATTGAGCCCAAATCATGTAATTTTATCCCCCATCCTGACCCCTATCCTTTAATAATGTCCTCCATCCCGACCTCTATGCTGCATTAATGTCTTCCGGACTCCTTACTTTAATAATATCAATATCCCTCATCTGGGCCCCTATTCTGTAATAATGTCCTCCATCCTGGACTCTTACTGAATTAATCTTTCCAATCCTTGCCCCTTTCTGTAGTACTGTCCCCCATCATGGCTCTCTTCTCTAAAACAATTAACACAAAAACAAATCACAATTCTTCTTACCTGTCCCCACTCACATGATGAGCATCATCCTCTTCACATTCTATTGCCAGAGTAGGGGGTCAAGGCATTGCTTTGACAAAATGTGCTGACAAAACGATGTTATCTGTTGGCTTCTGATTGGCTGGTGGCATGTATAGTGATTCTGGTGCAGGGAGGTAGTGATCCTCTGTGTTGTAATATGTTTCTGCTAAATGTATGTTTGATGTTGCACATTCAACTGAAAATGGCACTGGCATCTGCAAGCATATTGATTCCAAGGGCCAATTCTTGGTTACTACTGTTTTGATAAAAAATGCTGCTCTATCTGCTACAGATCCTACCAGTTCTCTGTATGCTGTGCTCTTTCTTTATAATCCTGCCCACATCACTGATTGGCAGATTTTTGTATAAACCATGGATAGGCAGAAAGCTGCCAAACAGTGGTGGGGTTATACAAAGTTATATGGAGGCAGGTTTACCAATTCTCCTGTGATAATCTGCTGATAATAATCAGTAACTTTCTTGAAAATTTATCAAGCAGCCCAGTGGCACATCACTGGAATCAGGGTCTCCGTTTTTACATTATACTTCTCTCAGATTAAGTCTCAAAAACCTGGTGACAGGTTCACTTTAAATAATCTAAAAAATATTTCAAATTGCCATTGTTTCTTTGAATGCATAAAATGGATCATGCTAAAATAATATCCTGTATATGCAGCAACTAATTGTCAGCGGTTTTATGTATAATTTATGTTATTTGTGTTTGCAGCAAAAAAATATTAGATTGTCAAAACAGTGTTGTCACAGTACATAAATATAATATTTAATCTTTATTGTTTCTCTGTCATTAATTTGGCTTCTGTTGCAGTATTAGATTTAATAACAGCAGATGACATTTTATTTTGTTTGAAACGTGAAATATTTACTATGTGTAGATTATGGGCACAGTCAAGATATCTAATATGTGTATGAACATCATCATAGCTTTCCTTAAAATCAAATCACTGCATGTGAGCGAAAAATCCAACATCACAAGACTCTGTAAACTACCAGAGTTAACTCACTTTATAAAACAAACACCCATAACAATCTTTTTGCAATATCATATCCATTAATCAAATTTTAGTTTACAACCCCTGAGTCATCTCAGCCTGGAAACTCTATCACACCATGAAACGCTTCAGCCGCTGTCTGTCTGTCTATCGTATCTATCATATCTAGCCATCTATTTATCTATCATATCTATCTATCTAGAAAAAACTGAGCAGAGAGCAGCACCTGAACAATGGCAATAGTTGGGTGCAAGGCTTCACAGGTACATACCAGTCCTTATATTAGAAAAATCAAAGAAGCAGCACAACATCATTTTAGTGCAAAAAAAGCTAATAGCCCATTTGTGCGCCATGTTTCAGCTCAGTGTGTGAGCCTTTTTCAGGCAGTATACAAGTGCACACTCAGAATATTTGAAGTATGCAATGAGGTAAATACAATTTTCACAAATTAGTATCAAACAATGCAATTTCATATCTGGTATTTAGGGTTGAGCATTCCGATACTTCCGATACTTCCGATACCTGAAATCCAATGTAAGTCTATGGGAACAAAATATCGGAAGTACTTCCGATATTTTGTTCCCATAGACTTACATTGGATTTCAGGTATCGGAAGTATCGGAATGCTCAACCCTACTGGTATTCCATTGTTATATATAAATTACAGAAGTATTTTATTTGCAACATTATAAAGTGAAATACAAAAGTGCCCGAAGTGCAATTTACCCCTTTACCCCCAAGGGTGGTGTGTGGCGTCAGCTGGATTTGAACCTGAATCTGAGGCATCAGTGGTCCCCCATCCAGATCTCAGTCAGGGCAGATGCTGCTTGGCTTCGCCATCAATCCCAATACCTAGACAGTACAAGAGAGTACAAGCTGTCTCTGGGATCTTTGTTAATAGTAGCCTTAAGCATAGGTTACAGAAGGAGACAGGGCTGTTATAGCCTAAGTCCAGAAATGCCTGCACTGAGCATGTCCGTGGCATGGCGAACTGTGATTGGTGGTTAACGTCAGCTGATCCTCTGACCTGGCAGTGCCTGATTGGTCACGGATTACATCATCGGTGATGCCTGGCGCTAGTCGCACACACTTCCCAGTGGCTGGCACGTAGTTTCTGTGCAGTCAACAGGGCTACGTCTATACCAGCTTGCAGCACATAGTGCAAACCTAATATCTGGCAAGTGGCTACTGTGCCATTAATAGGGCTACATCTACGCCAGTCGATAGCACATCTCCCGTGACGTTAATGGAGATAGTGCCAATTCTACATCTCCCCTAGTGTGAAGTAACACAGGAGAGATCTAATGTAATCCTTTAGTTGTCAGTTGTTACCCTGCTACCCAAAGGGTGTTCGGCAGCAGTGACATAAGCTGCATCGCGGACCCCGGGTTCGGTTGCAATCCATTATATATTAAAGTTGTGGCAACCGAGCTCATATCAGGTGGTTTGCGCCATAATGACCGGGCCAATTTTTACAATTCTGACCACTGTCCATTTATGAGGTAGTAACTCTGGAACGCTTCCATGGATCCCAGTAATTCTGACAGTTTTCTCATGACATATTGTACATCATGTTAGTGGTAACATTTAATTGATACAACTTGCATTTATTTGTGAAAAAAAAATGGAAATTTGGCGAAAATTTTTAACATTTCGCAATTTTTCAACTTTGAATTTTCAATCGCAGAGATATGGCACACAAAACACTTAGTAAGTAACATTTCCCACATGTCTACTTTAGATCATCACAATTTTGGTACCAATTTTTTTTGTTAGAAAGTTATAAGGGTTAAAAGTTGACCAGCGATTTCACATTTTTACAATACCATTTTTTGGGGCTGACCGCATCACATTTGAAGTCACTTTGAGGGGTCTAAATGATAGAAAATACCCAAAAGTGATACCATTCTAAAAACTGCACCCCTCAAGGTGCTCAAAGCCACATTCAAGAAGTTTATTAAAGTTTATTAACCCTTCAGGTGCTTTACAGGCATTATTTGAATATTTTTAAAAATGAACATATAACTTTTTTTCGCAAAAAAATTATTTCAGATCCATTTTTTTTTATTTTTCCAACGGTAACAGGAGAAATTGGACCCCAAAAAGTTATTGTGCAATTTTTCCTGAGTACGCTGATATCCCATATGTTGGGGGGGAACCAGTGTTTCGGCGCATGGCAGAGCACGGAATGGAAGAAGTGCCGTTTGACTTTATCAAAGCAAAATTGGCTGGAATTAAGATAGGATGCCATGTCACGTTTGGAGAGTCCCTGACCCTAGCCCCAACCCTAATCCTAACCCTAATGGGAAAATGGAAATAAATACATTTTTTTAAATTTTATTATTTTTTCCCAACTAAGGGGGTGATAAATGGGGGTATGATTTACTATTTATAGCCGGTTTTTATTTTTGGCTGCTGTCACATGCTAAAAGACGCTTTTAATTGCAAAAAATAGTTTTTGAATCACCACACTTTGAAAGCTATAATTTTTCCATATTGGCCCACAGAGTCATGTGATGTCTTATTTTTTGTGGAACAAGTTGACATTTTTATTGGTACCATTTTTGGGCACATGACATTTTTTGATCGCTTTTTATTATGATTTTTGTAAGGCAGAATGAACAAAAACCAGCAATTCATGAATTTCTTTTGGGGGGCCTTTATACCATTCCGCATGTGGTAAAATTTATAAAGCGGTTTTATTCTTTGGGTCAGTATGATTACAGCGATACCTCATTTATATCTTTTTTTATGTTTTGGCACTTTTATACAAAAAAAATCAATTTTTATTAAAAATAATTATTTTTGCTTCGTTTTATTCTGCACGCTATAACTTTTTTATTTTTTCACTGATGACGCTGTATGGCAGCTTATTTTTTGCGGGACAAGAATATGTTTTCAGCGGTATTATGCTTATTTACATCTGTATTTTTGATCGCGTGTTATTCCACTTTTTGTTCGGCAGTATGACGATAAAGCATTGTTTTATTGCCTTGCTTTTTTTTTAAGGGGTTCATGAAACGGTTTATCTAGTGGGACAATTTTATAGGGCGGGTCTTTACAGATGCGATGATATTAAATATGTTTACTTTTATTGTTTTTTTTTCATTTACATAAAGAAATGAATTTATTGGGGAATATTTTTTTCTTTACTTAGGAATTTTTTTTAAAATTATTTTTACATATGTTAATTTTTTTTTATACTTTTTTACTTGTCCCAGGGTGGGACATCACTATATAGTGTGAGATCGCTGATCTGACAGTTTGCAGAGCACTGTGTCAGATCAGCGATCTGACAGGCAGTGCAGGAGGCTTGCCGGCGCCTGCTCTCAGCAGGACTTGAGCACTGACAAGCCACCTCCCTGCAGGACCCTGAACTACCCAGCGGCCATCTTGGATCTGGGGGCCTGCAGGGAGGAGGCCCTCGGAACAGCACGATCACATTGCGCTGTTCTGAGGGTCTCAGGGAAGCACGCAGGGAGCCCCCTGCCTGTGCGATGCTTCCCTATGCTGCCGGAACACTGCGATCAGCTGACACCCGGCCGTAATCAGCTCTGATCGCATATGACTTACTATCCCGTCCACGGTCATACGGGCCCGGGTCACCTGGACGGGATAATACGCCTGATGTCAGAAAGGGGTTAACATAAAAATGCATAAACAAGTCAATTAATTGTAATCTGAACAGCTGTAAAGGATTATAATGCCACATAACTCACCCCATTCCTAATAACGCTGTGACCAGCATCCTATGAAATCAATTGCGCATGTCAGGAAGAAACCACAATCCCATCTGTGCCATTCCTGGCATCATAAAAGATCAGCTGTGCATGTCAGAAAGCAAACACATCATCAGTGGCAAAATGAAATTTTGCGCGTGCACAATTGTGCTTCTGTGATTGCAGTGCAATCTCGTCTTTTGGTTGCCACAATCGCAGACACATATTTCTGCTGTTGTAAGTACCCGGCACCATCTTGTTTAAGGGCACACAAGCATGTATTTCTGCAATTAGAAGCACCCAGCGCCATCTTATTTAAGGGCGCATAATTTCCCCACTTAAACTGGGTTTTAACAGCGCAGTTACAAAAGATCCACTGACCATCTACTAAAGAGACCATAGAAAAGGCAACAGGTTATTCCTTAAAAGAACAGGAACACCCCTGATTAGCTGGGGTTGGTAACCTGTTAACCTGTCCGTGGGAGTTCTGTTCCCCTCACAGGGAACTACGCTCAACATCTGTCCCTTAATGGAATTCCATATAATGCCCTAATTTCTGCAACAAGCAAGTCTTATAATCACAGTATGGTCATTTCTATTTTCAGTATGGATCTTTATAACAATATAGGGTGCTTTAGAAAAAATAATCAAAATATAACAACTAATGTATAGAAAAAAAGAAAAAGAGAATGATGACATGCTGTCTTTTGCAGTCTTGATGTTAGTCCATAATGAGATGAGTCATGTGTCTCAAAAAGTCCCCAGCAGCAGAGATCCCTGGTCATTAAACCACTTGAAAAAGAAGGAATACATCAGGAAAATAAAGGCAAACAGAATGCTTAAAGGGTAACACCTAATTTGTAGTCTGAATTAAGACCATACAGTTTTAATTTCTTTATTTTATTTATCCATTTTAACTCTCTGATTTTCAACATTTTTTCTCCATCCCCACCCCTTTTGAGAGGTGGTACATGATCAATAATTCTGAACTTAAAATCTTTTTCAGAGTGTCTCTTTTCTGTAAAACATTTAGATACCCATTGATCTAACCTCTTTTTAAATATTGTGTATCTATGGTGATTTATTCTAGTTTTGAAGTCCCAGGTAGTTTTCCCCACATACCACAAATTGCAGGGGCACTGGAGGAGATAGATAAGAAATTCAGATGAACACGTCAGGAAATGGTTAACATAAAAGATTTATTTGGTTACTGGGTGTTGGAACGACTCACCTTTGTCATGTTAAGACAATTAATACAACTAAGACAAGGATAGCATCCAGTCCTATTTTTGCCCATTAGAGATGTTTGGATGGTTACTGTATGTGAGCCTCTATCCGAACAAAATTCCTATCTTCTATGTTTTTAGGTCTTTAATATGAAATCAAAGGTGGGCTTCTATATTCCACTATTTCTGGGAGACATTTAGCTAGCATTGACCAATGCCATTTAATTATCTTAGTAATTTCCCTACTTTCTTCACAATATGTAGTCAATAATGGCAACCTTTTAATAGTTTCATCCCTACTTGGGTTTTTCTCTAGTATGGTAGATCTATCCATATTTGTCACCTTATTTTTCCATTTATCAAGTAATTGTTTGGGATATTTACGGTCTAAAACATTTTTTGTCATTCCATCCAAATATTTTACTAATATAGTATTGTCACTAACAATTTTTTTTGTCATTTCACTTCAGTGAACCCTTCTGGGGTCTGTCCTTCTGGCATGCTTGCCACGTCACTTGTGACTCCACCTTCAGTCACACCTCTTTCATTCGTCGTACCTTACCCAGTGGTCAGTACCTCAAATTTTACTGGAACATAACTCCCATTCTGGGCCGAACCCTGGCTTCAGCGCATTCCTCCTTCTAGGTTGAACCTCCAATGTGCAAAGTAACTTTTCGACTTTTCGTCCACTCCTGCAGTAGGCTGGACTTCTGCACCTCAGACCAAAGTTGCTGCCATCCTAATAATCCATTCTATTGACAATCATCGTAGTTTGTTCAATTTCAGGTACTGTCAAATCTGCATCACCATCCATGATTTTGGAATTTGTATGCTGTAACATTTCAGGTTGCTCATTTTAAGGCACTTCTTCAATTGTGTCACAAGCATTCTTCACCCCTCTTTCTCCATGTGAGGAACCCCTATACTGCTGACTACGCCAGATGTAATGGGTACCTGGGTGGTAGTCATGGGTAAATTCAGTATAATGGCACCCCAGCCCGATACAGAAATAGAGAGACATTTGGACCAAAGGTTGTATGTGGAGTGCAGTGTTTAGGTGAGGTAGATTTTCATATTCACTACTGATTCACCTACCATGATTCCAATTCATTTGGTTTTCAGAATGAGACAGCCACATCAGCTTATCAACATATTAAAATACAGGGAGTAGCATTTAGGAATGAACTAACCAAAACGGTAAAGTTTGGGGTCCATACAGGACACCTGGTGTCGGGTACCGAACCCCGAAAATTGACTTGCTACTGTACTTTCAGTTTCAAGTTCAGATTCAGCAGTCTAATAAAGCTTACTGAAAGGCTGAAGCACAGCCAATCAACAATCTTTAAGACTGTGGGCACTTCCGGAGCCATCATAGACATGCCAACTATTGGCCAGCACACCACTTGACCCTTCCTGTATAAAGGCCAGATTACGCGTGCTGCCGCCATTCTGCTCTTATTAGTGTAGCAATAGTGGATCCAGTTGGATGAATAGGTTGGTGGGCTGTGTGGCTGGAGTAAATTAATTCTTCAGAAATTTTGATGAGGTAAAGGCTTTTTATTCACAATGCGTTTCAATGCCATACTGGCATCTTTTTCAAGTGAAAAAAAAACAAATGTCTAGTGTAGGGATAAAACGCAGCTGGAGTGAGGGACAGATTCTAACTGTGCATTATGCAGAAAAGCCGTTGTGTGTACTTTGTAACCCATGTCTGTGGAACAACTATGCCAAAAGCAACTGTTTGTACTCTACAGCCCATATCTGTGGGAGTACTGTGTCAAAAGCCGCAATATGTTCTATGCAACACTTATCTGAGGGAGTTTGTGTATCAAAAGCTGCTGTGTGTAATTTGCAACCCATATCTGTGGGAGTATTGTTCCAAAAGCTGCTGTGTGTACTCTGCAACCTCCCCATTGAGAGTACTGTGCCTTTAAGCCTTTGTGCATACTCTTCACCAGCTGCATCTGAGAGTACTGTCCCTTTAATCCACTGTGCATACTTTGCACCCCCCATGCAGTCTGTGGAATTACTGTTCATTTAAGCTGCTGTGTGTGCTCTGCACCCCCCACCTGTAGGAGTACTGTTCCTTTAGCCACTGTGCATACTATTCACCACTGCCTCTGAGAGTACTGTGCCTTTAAACCACTGTGTGTACTTTGCACTCCCCTTCTGTGGGATTACTGTTCTTTTAAGCTGCTGTGTGTGCTCTGCACCCCCTGCCTGTGGGAGTACTGTTCCTTTAAGCCACGGTGTGCACTCTGCAACCCCCCCACCTGTGGGAACACTGTTCCTTTAAGCCACTGTGTGTTTTCTATTAGTGTTGCAAATAAATAATTGGCATCAGCAGTCTTGTTGCCATTTGTGTGCCTAAAAAAGATAATTTTACAGGCCCGCTATGAATTTTCTATTAGTATTGGAAATAAATAATTGGTATCAGCCATCTTGTTACCATTTGTAGGCCAAGTAAATATCTTTTCAATACCAGTGTGTGTTTTCTAGTAGTCTGAGAAATAAATAATTGCCATTAGCAGTCTCGCTGCCATTTGCAGGCTAAATAAATAATTTTTAAGTACCGCTGTGTGTTTTCTAGTAGTCTGATCAAGAAAAACGAATAATGTTTTTGGATCACTGTGTGTTTTCTAGTAGTGCAGCAAATAAATAAATACATTCTTCTGCCATCTCTTTGCGAGCAGTGTGTAGGAAAACCACTTCCACAAATGAGGAGACCATCAAATATTGGTCGAAATCTCATAGCATCTCTAGACCTAGCTGGTTTGACACACATCCCTTGACTTGCGAATGTGCTGAAGTTGGTGGTGCAGAGCTTCCTAAAAAACTACCCACACATGAACAAGCTGCTGCCGAAAGTGATGGCAGTGTGTTCTCACTTTTGGCATTTTCACACTGCTGCTGCTTGCCTGTATGTGCTGCAGTACCACTTATGCCTTCCCACTCACTGACTAATAAGAGACAAACCAACAAGGTGGAACCCCACCATGCATATGCTGGAGAGACTATGCGAGCAGCAGCAGGCAATAGTAGTGTTTCAGCTGCAGTACGCACAGCACAGTAGCTCTGCGGAACAACACTACTTCACCACCAATGAGTGAGCCTCCATGCCACCGCTTTGAATATTCCACTAACATGGCCAGTGTTGATGATGCCATTATCAGCTTTACTATACCTACTGTAAAAAAACAATTAAGCGCTGAAGAATGAGGTGGTTGCACAAGTAGAAGAGAAGCAGGGCCAATTCACACAGTTATCAGGCCTGTCATTCACACTCATCTCGGAGGATGGGTTACTGTCCCAACAGTATCCAAGTACCCAAATGTTCAACCAAGGGACAGTTGGGGAGGTGAAGAAGGAGGATGAACAACCATGTTCACAGCAGTGAAGCACTCAAATCAGTTCAGGGGCGTCAATGTATAGTTGCTGGGGGGATACAGAGGACCCACACCAAACAACTCACACCGAGGACAGTTTTTGGTTGCCTCTAAGCAGCATGGCACACATGAGCCAATATATGCTGCTCTGCCTGTGCAATGACTGACTAATTACCCATATTGTTACCAGTGCTGATTACTGGGTAGCCACCCTGCTGAATCCCTGCTACAAGGACAATGTGCTATCATTACTTCCATCACTAAAATAAAAAATGTGATTACAAAATGTGTGACTAAAAAAAAACAATGGTAGAAACACTACTGCTGGTTTTCCCACCTGATAGTGGGGGCTCAGTGGAAGAAAAAGGCAGAAGCGGAGAAGGAGGTCACCAATGTGGCTGGGGCACCATCAGTACCTCGGAATGCAGGGTTAGCATAACCAAAATTTTGAAAAACTTTCTCAGCACCACAGAACATCCGGCAACACCATGTGATACTGTACATATTAGCAGAAGGCAACAATACAACAACATGGTGGAACAGTATGTCTCCACATACTAACTGATAGGTCTGCCCCATTTAACTTCTGGATCTTCAAATAGGACACATGGCCTGAGCTTGCCCTTTATGGCTTGGAAGTGCTGATCTTCCCTTTGGCAAGTGTACTTTCTGAATGTGTGTGTTTAGCACTGCACGTGATGTGGCCACAGACAGGTACATCCACCTGTCACATCCAATTTGGGGAAGCTAACATTCCTGAAAATGAGCCAGGCTTGGATTCCACAGGACTTGTCCATACCTTTGGATGACTAGAAATAGAGAACTGTACCAGCTACACCCAGCCAGTCTTCAGCTCTTTTTGCCATAGGATTTATTTGGGTGCCTATCCCACAAATTAAAAAAACTCCAACAACTATGTTGGCTACCCTCTCCTTCACCTCTTCCAAATACACCACCATATTAGCCTCCTCCACCTCTAGTCTGACCTCTGCCCTCGATTGTAGCTTGTTAGTTTATTTTGGGTTCATTCTATGTTATTTTAAGTCAGTTGCCTAAGAAAAAAAATAAAAAGTGCTGGAATACTCCTCCATTGCCACTTGAACCTATACTGCCACGTCCATCTCTTACTCCACTTGACCTATGCCTCTTGGTTCTAGATTGCTAGTATGAGTTTCATTAATTGTAGGCTGTATTAAGTCAGCTCCATTAAAAAAGAATGATTAAAAATGATTAAAAAGCATTGCAAAAAATACAAACAAAACAATAAAGCAAATAACAGTGTTGGATTACTCCTCTATCGACTCTTCATTCTATACAGCTACATCAATCTCTTCCAACAATTGGACCTATGCCTCCTGGTTCTAGATTGCTAGTTTGAATTTTATTATTTCTAAGTTGTTTTAAGTCAGTTCAATAAAAAAACACATATGAAAAGCAAAAGAAAAAACTATAAAAAATACCCTCCTCTCAAAAATCTAAAAACATTCAGTCTCTTCACCTATACCGCCACATCCACCTCCTCCTCCACTTGGACCACTTCCTCCTAGTTCAAATATCATTATTTTTTATTTCTGCTCTGCTTAGTTAAGGATAGGACACAGCTGTAGTCAGGGATAGTATTATATTTTACGTGTGCAAAATTTCACAGAAACACTCTCTGTGTGTACTCTGCACCCTTGTTTGTGATATTACTATGCATACCGAAAAGTTTTAACATGTGTGACCGTGTTTCCGTGGGAGTGATGTGCATCTAAACAAATTTTTATTTTATTATGCAACCATGTCTATGATAGTACTGCGCAAAAAAAGGCACTGTGTGTGCTCTTCAACTATGTCTGTGATAGTATTGTACCAAAATTTGCTGTGTGTACTCTGCAACCCATATCTGTGGGATTACTGTGCCAAAAGCCGCTGTGAGTACTCTGCAGCTCAGTCTGTATGAGCAGGGTGCACAAAAATAATTCTACTTAGCAGCCATATCTTTGTCAGTTGTAGGCCAAACAATTATATTTTAAATTTTCTGGACTGCTGTGTCTTTTCTAGCAGTGTGGCAAATATATAAATCTCAGAAGCTGTCTCTTTGACATTTATAGGCAAAATAAATAATTTTACTGTACCGATGTATCTATTCAAGTAGTGTGTGTGAAAAATTATTGTACTCTGTAGTAGTGTTGAGCATTCCGATACCGCAAGTATCGGGTAT
>VIAB01015509.1:31656-42279 GCA_009801035.1 Oophaga pumilio | reverse complement strand
TACCTCTTCCGACAAGCCTATAACCTGCAGTGATCATCAGTCTATTGAACCGCCGCATGACCAGCTATACCCTCTCCTAGTGTATCCTCACCCATCCCCTGTAGACTGTGAGCCCTCGCAGGCAGGGTCCTCTCTCCCTCTGTACTTACGTGTGTCGTGTATTGCTCATGTTTATTGTACTTGTCTATATTTGCCCCTTCTCACATGTAAAGCGCCATGGAATAAATGGCGCTATAAAATGTATAATAATAATAATTGGCTCTTTTCTGACTCATTAAAGGGATCACCTCGCTCTTTCATGTACTTAAACCCTAATGATACACATGGACTGGGTTTGTCTTCATTAAAAAAAAACTTTAATTTTGCAAAAAATCCAACTGTATGGCGCTCGGGTCTCGCAGTATCATCAGCTTGGATGTCTGCATTATTCAGGAGCTGACATGATAAATGCTAAGTTACCGGAACCTGATGCTTCAGCCATTATTTTAACCCTTTGGTACAGAATTAAGAATATATTCACTATTGTACTTGCACCTTTTTTTTGTCTAGGTTTTCTTGCTTCTTGTTCCTGTTTTTTCATTTATGCCTTATTCTAATTCTAATTTCCACCTATTTTTTTACTCTTATGTTTGTCATTGTTAATGAGGTTTGGAACTTTCAGATGATTCATCAATGCTACATTGTCACTTCCTCCCCTTTCCCCCTCCTGGAGTTAATTTTTATTTATTTTTTTTGCACTCCTGAAATTTTCTAAATGTAAATTTTTGCAAAATTTTAGCATCAAATGCGACTTTTTTTTCTGCACTAAGGTTAAATGCAAAACTAAAAAGCATTTTTTGCTTTGCTGAAGGTTAATGAACCGTGTGCACCGATTATATAAAACTTTGAGAGAAAAAAAAGTCAAGAAATGATAAAAGACACAAAAAGAAAACAGATTAAACATAAAAACCCAAATGATGTAACGGGCCGATTACTATTAATTCCCATTTGGACTGGTTGGATCTGATGTAGTTAGTGCAGAATTTGATATAACGTCTATGTAGATGTAACTGAGAATTAATCTAGTGCCGATGCTGGAGATGTCATTGGTTTGGTCCAGATGAGTAGATTTCTGCATGGCTCGCTGGACAATGAGCCGTTGTGGCCTCCGGCTGTGTGTATCATACAGTCCATTGATGATGTCCCTGCAGCTCTTCGCTCAAAATGAGTAATGTTTGTGACTCATGGCCCGGATTAATAATCCCACCCTTTGTTTAGGTGATTTACACACTTGCATTGCGGCCCCCGGCTGTGACAGACACAAGCAGGACTGTGACCTGACACAAATATGTACAGTATGACTTATATGGCCGCTCCTGGCAAAACTGCTCTCTATCCAAGAGGTTCTGCAGAGGCCGCCATCCGACTTTCCTAAATTCCTGATCTACAACTCTGCCTTGTTACAAGGGATAGAAAATAAAGGAAATGTGTCACTAATTAGACACACCAGTCTTGGAAAGTTTAGGACAGATATAACCAGTGAGTAAAATTTTTTTTTCACCGACATTCTGGAACTTTCCGATATACGATGGCGTTTCGTGCGCCAGTGTTGATGCAGAATGCGCCAAATTAATTAATTAATTTGGTACATCGTTAGGCAAAGCCAGAATTGTGATGCAATCTGGGGATTGAAAGTACATTCCTGACGTAATTTCGGACAGTTTTCCGCATACAGTTTGATACATTTCTCTACGTTCCTCCTGGACAAGTTTCACATGCATTTCGAAAAGTTATCAAAGACTGAAGAAAAAACACCAAAAGTTACAAAAACATTTTAAGAAGTTTTACTACAGAAAACATTCAGAATTTTTTTTTCTTGTTTTTGTTTTATTGAAGTTTTTTACCCCAAATTCTTCAAATTGACGCATGTGGTTTATTAAATTTTGTGTTCTTCATTTTTGTTTATTTTTTGGCGCATTTTACTCTAAATTTGTGCAAAATTCCGGGGGATTGGGACTGGAGTACATTTGCATCAGATTTTGCAACTTTTTGATGAATTGGTTGCAAATGAGGGAAAAACAAAACTAAGTCGAACGCAAAATAACAAATAGACAAAGAAATGTAAAATAGACTTATAAAAGGTACAAATTAAAGTAGAATTTGACACAGATAAAAAAAACAGGCAAGAAAACTAGAAAAAAAGGTACAACATTTCCAGGCAATATTACTCGCTGATAGTGAATAGCATCATCTTTTCAAACATGAGGCTGAAAACAGCTGAGGTTTTGCTACACTTACAGTATATCCAGATAGTGAGTCCCCAGCAGAAGAAATGTATCAGTGGAGGAAAAATGTATCAGTGGAGGCAAAATGTATCAATTTAGAGATTGATTCATCTCATAGAGGATTGTCCAAATAGGAATGTAATTCAAATATAATACAATGATATAAGTTATGTCAGGAGGAGAGGAGGGGGATGCAGATGCAGTTTTTTTTATATTAGCTCAGTCTTTAAGACTGGAGAAGAGGTCAGAGTGGTAAGAGAATGGGTTAGCTGAAAACACAGATCCTTACATCACACCTGAGAGACATAGGAGCTGCAGCAAGAGCAAAGGCAGGGAGGAGCGGGATGCAGCTGCAGTTTTTCTCTCATCAGCTGGGACTTGCATGTTGTGAGAGGGGAGAGAAGGTAAAGTGATGAGAAAATGTAGTAGATCAGAGGTGCTCAAGTAGCAGCAGGAAGATAAATGAGCTGAGCTAGGAGGGGAGGAAGGGGATGCAGCTGCAGTTTTTTTTTTACATAAGCTCAGACTGTAAAGCCCCCGTCTCACATAGCGAGATCGCTAGCGAGATCAGTGAAGCATCACCGATTTTGTGACGCAACAGCGACCTAGCCAGCGATCTCACTACATGTGACACGCAGCGGCGACCAGCCCCCCTGCTGGATATCGCTGATCGTCGTCGAATGGCCTGGACCATTTTTTCATTGTTGGTGTCTCGCTGGCCAGCGCGCATCGCTGCGTGTGACAGCGGGAGACCAACAATCAGCGAGCTTCCAGCCCCATACAGCAGACGCTGGGAGCTGATGTCCATGGTAAACAGCGGGTAACTAAGTGCCGCGCCGCGCTTAGTTACCTGCTGTTTACCCTGGATACCAGTGTGCTCGCTGGTCCTGATCGCTGGTGAGTCTGCCTATGTGACAGCTCACCAGCGATCAACTAACAATGTCCCAGCGATCCCATCCACGTTGGATCGTTGGTGGGGTCGCTGGGACGTGTAACGGGGCCCTAAGACTAGAGAAGAGCTCAGAGTCGTAAGAGGTAAAAGGAGGGGGGTGCAGCTGCAGTTTTTTTTTTACATTAGTTCAGTCTGAAAGACTAGAGAAGAGGTCAGATTGATACGAGGACCGCGCTGCGGTCGATTCTTCCCTATCCCATGCTCTGCATATTCTCAGCAGAGCTTCCAGCCATGTCCTTAGGGCACGCGCGCACTCCTGCCCTCTTAAAGGGACAGCACGTGCACCTGCTATTTCCTCCCCAGCCAATGGCTGAGAGGCATTATGTATATATTGCTTCCTGCCCACTGGGGAGGTGCCTGAGCAACCTTCCTGTTCTGAAGTCTATATTGTGTAAGGTTGCATACCAGTCCCTGCTGCACTCTGCTGCAGATCCTGCCTGCTGCACTCTGGTGCAGATCCTGCCTGCTGCACTCTGGTAAAAAACTCTACCTGATGCTCCATCCAGTCTGTCCTTCTGGGTCCAGCTGCTGCGCGACCGTTGGTCTGTCCTGGAGGGGCACCTGGTGTTCATCGGGAGCCAAGTCTAACCTCACCATCAGAGGCTCTAGTGAACAGTCTGGTGCTCGCTTAGTCACACCCCTCCAGGCTCTCCACGGTCCGTGGCACAGTGGTTCCACAAACCATGTCCGTGACAGTTTGCTCAGGCCATGGACCCCGCTGGATCCCGGATCCTGCCTGTTCAGACCATGTACGAAGTGCTCTGCCGACAGAAAGACGTGCAGGAAGAGCTGTCCATACATTCCCTGACTACCAAGTTGGAGGCCTTAAACATCTCTCTAGAGTTCCCGCATGTTGAAGCTGCTGTGTCTTCTCCGGACACTTCTAAGACTGTCTGCTTTTTCAAGATCCAGGCCTCTGACTTGCAGCTCCACCACACTTTGATGGCAATCCGACGCTTTGCCGTGGGTTCATCAATCAGTGGCGGCTACATTTTGAACTTCTTCCTCACCACTTCCCGTTGGACCGAGCAAAGGTGGCATTCCTTATGGTCGCACCTTGGAGGTGAGGCCTTGGCGTGGTTGAACTCATTATGGGAGAGAGAGGACCTGATCATCTCCAATTTGCCTGCATTCTTGGAGGCTTTTCGCAAAGCATTCGATGAACCCGGGCGAACCACTTCTTCAGCTTCCGCTCTTCTCCGTTTACGTCAGTCAAATTCGTCTGTGGGACAATATGCGGTACGCTTCTGCACTCTGGCATCCGAAATCGGATGGAATAACGAGGATTTGGTGGTGACATTCTGGGAGGGGCTTTCTGGAGACATTAAGGTTGAGCTAGGTGGTCGAGACCTACCAACTACCTTCGACGACCTGATCTCCCTCGCCATCCACATAGACCTTTGTTTCCGAGAGCGTGCCTGTGAGGTGGCACGTGAAAGAGGACTGCGGCCCCTGGCTCGGTCATTTCAAAGGCCGCTTGTTCCTTCACCCTCTCTTGTCGAGGTTTCACCAGAACCCATGCAGGTCGACCGCTTTGCCCTTGCCAGTCAGCGACAGAGGGATCGCCAGTGCCTGTATTATGGAGACATGGGTCACTCCATTTGAGCCTGTCCAGTGAAGCTTCAGAACCTAGGGTCGGTAGGAGAGACCTCCCTAGACGGAAAAGACCTCTCTACCCCTGACCTTTACTATGGCCGTGACAACCGGTGAATCTCAGTTTATTGAGTCAGCGTATTTGGATTCCGGGTCAGCAGGAAATTTTATCCTCCAGGCTGTAGTGGATCGGTTCCAAATCCCAGTTCAACCGCTCCAAAACCCTCTGGCAATAACATCTGTCGATGGGAGAACTCTTTGGTAGACGGTTCGTCTGGCTACTGATCCACTTGAGGTCCATATTGGGATGCTTCATACTGAGAGGATAGTCTTCTATGTTATTTCCCACATGTCTCACTCCTTTCTCTTAGGCCTACCATGGCTACGACAGCACGAACCTGTGTTGGACTGGAGAACTGGAGAGGTGCTCCGCTGGAGACATTCCTCTCATGAGAAGTGTCTGGCTACAGTACGTCCTGCTAAGGCCCTGTCTTCTCCAGCATCGCTGCCCAGTTTGCCGTCTGCCTATTGTTCCTTTGCCGATGTATTTGACAAAAAGGAAGCATATACTTTGCTGCCCCACAGGTTGTATGACTGCCCTATCGACTTGATTCTCGGATCTACACCCCCTAGAGGCCTAATTTACCCTTTGTCCCCAGCTGAGACTCAAGCTTTGTCAGACTACATTCAGGAGAATTTGGCCAGGGGGTACATTCAGAAGTACTCCTCTCCTGCTGGGGCCTGGGTTTTTCTTTGTTAAAAAGAAAGACAGATCACTCCGACCCTGTATAGATTATCGGGGTCTCAACCAGATCACGGTGAAAAATAAATATCCTGTTTCACTGATCCCTGAGTTGTTAGACCGATTAAGAAGTGCCAGGATCTTCACCAGATTAGATTTAAGAGGCGCCTACAATCTAATCCGCATTCGGCGGGGAGCTGAATGGAAGGCGGCTTTCAACACCCGGGACGGACATTATGAATACCGAGTGATGCCCTTCGGTCTCAGTAAGGCACCGGCAGTTTTTCAAGAATTCGTTAATGATATCTTCCGGGACCTGCTTTATTCCTGTGTTGTTGTGTATCTGGATGATATTTTGATATTTTCCCCGGATCTGCCCTCCCACAGACGAGCAGTTCGGCAAGTTCTTTAGCATGGTAGGGAGAATCGACGCTACGCCAAGTATGAGAAATGCATTTTTGAACAGTCTGCCCTTCCCTTCTTGGGTTACATTATCTCAGATACCGGACGCAGGATGGATCCTGAGAAAGTTTCTTCCATCCTTAAATGGCTGCTGCCCTTTGGAGTCAAAGCAATACAGAGATTCCTTGGCTTTGCTATTATCGACAATTCATTCCTCACTTTTCCACTCTGACCACTCCCATCTCTGCTATGACTCGAAAAGGAGCCAATCCAAAGAACTGGTCCTCCGAGGCTTAGAAAGCCTTCTTCTCTCTTAAACGGTCCATCATCCGGATTTGAACAAACAGTTCTTCCTAGAGGTGGACGCACAGCTGGAGCTGTGCTCACTCAGAAATCTTCCTCTGGTCGCCGCGTGTCCTGCGATTTCTTCTCTAAGGCCTTCTCTGCTCCAGAGTGTAACCACTCCATTGGTGACCGGGAGTTGCTCGCCATTAAGATGGCTTTGGAGGAGTGGCGATACCTGCTGGAGGGCGCAGTCTATCCAGTGGTCATCTACACGGACCATAATAACCTGACGTACCTCCAGTCTGCCCAGAGACTTAATCCACGCCAAGCCAGGTGGTCTTTGTTTTTTGCCTGCTTTAAATTTTTATTGCATTTCAGGTCCGGTGACAAGAATGCCAGAGCTGATGCTCTCTTTCGCTCATTTCTGTCCGGGGACCAAGAGGAGGATCCTCAATTTATCATCAAACCATCCAAGATAGTTAATGTCGCTCCAGTCAGCCTGTCGGGAATTCCCACAGGAAAAACCCTTGTGATTGAATTCGAGAGGGAGTTTGTTTTGTCATGGGGCCACTCATTCAAGGTGGCTGGTCACACGGTACAAAGGAAGACACTACAATTGATCTCTCGCCACTACTGGTGGCCATCCATGAGCAGGGAGATCTATGCTTACGTGGCTGCCTGTCCGATTTGTGCCTGCAATGAAGTCCCCAGACGACTTCCTATTAGTTCTCTCCTGCCGTTACACATGCCATCTGGTCCATGGCAGCACATAGCAATGGACTTCATTACGGATTTGCCAGTATCCGAAGGTTGCACCGTCATCTGGGTAGTCGTGGATCGCTTCTCTAAAATGGCGCATTTTACCCCGTTGTCTGCTCTTCCATCCACTCCTAAACTGGCTGACAGCTTCATCAAACATATTTTCCGCCTGCATGGTTTGCTGGTCATATTGTGTCCGATCGAGGTTTGCAGTTCACTTCCAGATTCTGGCGAGCTCTCTGTAAACATCTGGATATCGTCTTGGATTTCTCCTCGGCTTATCACCCTCAGTCCAATGGGCAAGTGGAGCGTGTCAACGAGGTCCTGGGTAACTTCCTGCAACACTTCGTCAATGCCCACCACAATGATTGGGTGAAATTACTTCCCTGGGCTGAGTTCTTGTACAACAATCATGTTGGTGAAGTCTCGGGAGAGTCTCCTTTCTACATTGTGTTCAGTCGGCAACCCGAGGTTCCCCTCCCGGTGACGGTTCCTTCTGATGTCCCTGCAGCAGATGTCCTCTCCAAGGATTTTGTAAAGTTGTGGGAGGACACCAAAGGCACTTTAAAAGCATCCTCCGCCCATATGAAGAGACATGCAGACAAAAGGCGCCTGGATCCTCCATGCTTCCGCCCCGGCGACAAGGTGTGGCTCTCATCCAGGTACGTCCCACTGAAGGTTCCCTCTTACAAATTGGGTCCTCGTTTTATCAGGCCTTTCAAAGTGCTGAAGTTGATCAACGAGGTCTCCTGTAAATTGAAGTTGCCTCCTTCATTACAGATTACGAATTCTTTCCATATATCTCTGCTGAAGCCAGTCATCCTGAGTCCCTTCTTCAAGGATCCCAGTACCACTTCCTTTGCCAACTTCCTCGGTTGATGTTTTTGACATGGAGAACATCTTGACCATGAAGAAGGTGAGAGGCAAGATCTTCTTCCTTGTTGACCGGAAGGGATTTGGTCCCGAAGAGAGATCCTGGAAGCCTAAGGAGAACATTCACGCTCCTATGCTCCTCCGGAACTTCCTCAATGGCCTGAAGAGGGGGCGTAAAGGGTGGGTACTGTTAGCACCACGAAGGAGCCCTGCTTTGACAGGCAGGGTCTATGGTGTGCCACTTCACTTACGCGCGCTGCGCTCGGTTCTTCCCTTCCCCATAGTCTGCATGCTCTCAGCAGAGCTTCCAGCCATGTCCTTAGGAAATGCGCACACGCTCCTGCCCTCTTAAAGGGTCAGCACGTGCAATTGCTGTTTTCTCCCCAGCCAATGGCTGAGAGGCATTATGTATATATTGCTTCCTTCCCACTGTGGAGGTACCTGAGCAACCTTCCTGTTCTGCAGTCTATACTGTGTAAGGTTGCATACCAGTCCCTGCTGCACTCTGGTGCGGATCTTTCCCTGCACTCTGGTGCAAATCCTGCCTGCTGAACTCTGGTGCAGATCCTGTCTGATGCACTGTTGTGAATGTTTTGGAAATGAATTCTGAGCAAAAGCTCCCTCTGGTGGTTACAAACAGAACTGAACCATTCAATGAGGATTGGCAATCAGGGGTTACGGACTGGTCTGATATAAGGGAGGTTCCCTCCCATCATGGTTGCCGGTTATCAATTGTTCTTGTCTCAACTGTGGTTCCTGGTTCACTTGGAAGCTTGCTGAGTCTTGCCTCTTCTTCTGCTTTCAGATAAGATATTTTGTTTTTGTTTTTGTGCTTACCATTTGCATATTTCTCTGCATTTCTGTGAGGTTAGCCAGGTTCCCCCCCGGGGGGCTTGGGCTCCTCTCAGTTCCGCTGGAGCCATTGTTATTTGTTCATTTGCCTTTTCCAGTTTATCAGTGGCTGCGGCTTAGTTTTGTTACACCAGAGAACTGATTTAGGTGGTAGAGGTCGTGTGATCTCAGGTGTTTTTGCAATCAGTAGCGTTGGCATTTTTTAGGATTTTTTTGGATTGCAGTGAGTATCCTTTCTATCCTTTTCTGTCTAGGCAGATTGGGCCCCAGCGTTTGCTCATACTATTTTCTGTCTGTGTCTGTATTTCCTCTTGTCTAACCGCCATTACATGTTTGGGGGCTTCCTATGTTCTTTGGGGATCTGCTCCGGGGCAAATATCTTTCCTCTTTCTATCTTTAGGTGTAGTTAATCTCTCAGGCTGTGACGAGGCGTCTAGGACCAACGTAGGAACGCTCCACGGCTGCCTTTAGTTGTGGTGGTTAGTCAGGGTACTGCAATCCAATAGATTCCAACCTCTCTGGTGTATTGCCGTTTTTGCCTGCTCTCCTCAGCTACCAAAACATAACAATGCACTCTGATATGAACTCTGTTGCACTCTGATACAAACTCTGCCTGCTGCTCCATCCAGTCTATCCTTCTGGGTCCAGCTGCTGCACGACCATTGGTCTGTGCTGGAGTGGCACCTGCCGTCCATGGGGAGCCAAGTCTAACCTCACCATCAGAGGCTCTAGTGAACAGTCTGGCTCTCCGCGGTCCATGGCACAGTGGTTCCACAAACCACGTCCGTCACAGAGGGGGATGCAGCTGCAGTTTTTTTTAAAATTAGCTCAGTCTGTAAGACTGGAGAATAGGTCCTGTGGTATGAGGTAAAAGGAGGGGGGATGCAGCTACAGTTTTTTTTACATTAGCTCAGTCTGTAAGACTAAAGAAGAGGTCAGAGTGGTAAGAGGTAAGAGAAGGGAGATGCAGCTGCAGATTTTTCTCAGAATACATGGTGTGAGAGGGGAGAGGAGGTAAAAGTAGTAAGACACAGACCTGTATATCCCACCAGGAAGAGCCCACTCACTCAGAAATGGGCACTTGTGGCATTGTTGGGGGGAAAGTAGGAGAGTCTTTATTTTTTAATTCAGTCCCAAAAAAGTTTTTTTGCATTTACAAAAGTATATAAACAAGTGATGAGCTAATAAATGTGCAGGACCCAGGTCAGTATTCCAGGAGCCTCAGGAGCCGCTTCCTATCTGACGTCATCCACAGAATCAATTGTGCATCACACCACAATGATGACGTTGTGCCGGCTGATTGGAAGTGAAGCCGCAGGTGGCGGCAGGTAAGAGGCGGGTGTAAGGCTCCCATCCAGCAGCCACAGTAGTAATCCTCTCATCTCTAATACTGGCGTGGGTTCGCGGCTTGTAAGTGATGTGGAGAAAGGTGCGCGTTGTCAGCCGATGTCCGAGGGCGCCCCAATGGGACACACTGATGTCCACGAAGAACGCTATCGATGGACGGGGTAGCATCATTTTATGGCATTTTCTTTGGACGTTGCACATTTTACCAATATTCCCACAAGAAAAAGATATAACCATCATCTGCTACACAGGACAAGGGTTAAAGGAGTCAAGTGCCGACTTAACAAAGCTCTGTTGTGAGGGGCCCGGAGGTCGGTCCGGTGGGACAATCCTCGCAGCTCTGTGACTATTTGTCCTTTGTTTCATGCAGAGGGTGGTATCACTTGGTACTGTCGGTGCGTTATCGGGGCATGACACACACAGCAGCACATCTCTACTGGGAGAGGATATGACAAGCCATCCTGACTGACCGGGGTGAGTCCTCCATCACAAGCTAAAAAGCAAAAATAATAAGAATGACTATATAGCATTATTATTATTAACTATTATTATTA
>VIAB01015508.1:5595-16752 GCA_009801035.1 Oophaga pumilio | reverse complement strand
TACCCGATGCGTTAGAATCGGGCCACCATCTAGTATTATTATATCTTTAGCACATTTCCTTCCAGTTTTTGTTATCAACAACTTACTTACGTCCATGTAAGGCTATGTGCCCGCGATGAGGAACTATCAGCGAAAAAATTCTTCATAACTTTAAAAAAAAAGATGGATCAATATTTAATCCATTATCTGGAAATTATTGGTTGTTTCTGAAATAACGGATAAATCACTATCAATTGTGAACAATAGTTAAAAATCAGCTTTCTGGCTGACATTTATTCCATATTTATGGCCAGCTAAAGACAACAGTTTTATTTGTTTTCAGGCAAAATGCTGCACCACTGAATGATTCTAAGTGCCTTGCATTATGCCGTCCCCTATAGATGTTTCTGAAAGTGACTTTATCTTCCTGCTGTGGCCAATTTTTGTTGTTACCTCCCCTTCTTCCAAGAGTCATGATTTTTTTTATTTTTCTCAGTAGGCTTGTTTTTAAGGGATGAGCTGTAGTTTGGAAAGACACCCGTCATTTTACAATACAATGTACTGGAAAACAGGGAAACAAAATTCCCAGTGCAGTGAAATAATCCACAATTACACCATTGTTTTGGGGGTTTTGTTTTTACAGCCTTCATTGTGCGGTTAAAACGACCTGTCAACATGATTTTGAAGGTCAATATAATTATACCAAACTTTTTTAATTTTTTTTTTTTATAGAGCTGCATAAAGGCTTGCTTCATTCATACCTTTAGGGGTACATATGAAGTTTAAATAATTTTTTATTGCATTTTTTTAGCACTGTGCAGAAACTAAAAACTGCAGTTCTGGTGTTTTGATGAATGATGTGTATGGCATTTACCTTACAAGTTACAGATGTGGCCATACCAAATATGCTGTATACTTTTTATTTCTTTACTTTTATCTAGAAAAGAGGGGTGATTCAATATTTTTATTTTTTAAACATGTTCTATTATTTTTCAGCCCTTTAGGGCAATTGAACTACAACCGTTTCATTTCTTGTTCTTTATACTACAATAACCCAGTATCACAATATATAGAGATTATGATCTTCTATGGAGACCAGCCATAAGCCCCTGTCACACTAAGCGAGATTGCTAGCGAGATCGCTGAAGCGTCACCGATTTTGTGACGCAACAGTGACCTAGCCAGCGATCTCGCTTAGTGTGACACGCAGCGACGACCAGCCCCCCTGCTGGGTATCGCTGATCGTTGTTGAATGGCCTGGACCATTTTTTCATCGTTGGTCTCCCGCTGGCCAGCACGCATCGCTGCGTGTGACAGCGGGAGACCAACAATCAGCAAGCTGGTATCCAATGTACACATCGGGTAACTAAGCACCCCGTGGCGCCTAGTTACCCAATATGTACCCTAGATACCGGCTCCCAGCACTCTACAGCAGAAGCTGGGAGCCGGTATCTAGGGTACATATCGGGTAACTAGGTGCCGCATGGTGCTTAGTTACCCGATGTGTACATTGGATACCAGCGTGCTCGCTGGTCCTGATCGCTGGTGAGTCTGCCCATGTGACAGCTCACCAGCGATCAGCTAACGATGTCCCAGCAATCCCATCCACGTCGGATCGTTGGTGGGATCGCTGGGACATTGAAAAGTGTGACGGGACTCATAGACTCAGCTCTTGAGCTTGTGTGGAACCGACGTAGGATGGCATAAATGACATGTCTTATGGTCCATTTAAATAAGTTGTTCAGAGATTAATTACTGGCCTGATTACACAGACTGACGACTTATAATGGGGACAGAATGATTGTTAATATGATTGTTCTGTTCCCACAGAGTATCATGTTATCAGCAGCACATCCTCTGATTATGGGGTAATGTGCTGCTGATAACTATGATTTCAAAGCTAGAATAAACTCTCGAATCATCATGAACAAGCATTTTTTTTCATTCATCACATGATTGACAGTATTTGATAAGCAGTGATCTTTTTACAAACATTCGTTTAATGATTGTCGGCTCTAATAAAGGCATCTTAATTCTCAAACCTAGTCTTCCTTTAGGTTCCTAGCTGCCGTGACAACTGTTACTTGTCAATCACACTGTCAGGAGAGGTGTATGGGATGATAGTATTAAAGACACTCCCTCCTAACAGCCTATAAGAAGGGGTCTCTACTGACAGCAGAATTTAGGACATAAACTAGAAAGGATTTGAATGAACTCTGATCCTCGTGGTCACAGACAGGTGTCAGCTGTCTAACACAGCCAGCACCTGGCCTGTATGGAGCAGGCTCAGCTACTGGGTCCGCTCCAGAGAGTCCATGCACATTTGTGTCAAGGTTGTCCTTTTTAAAAGTTCTTCCTTTAGTTCAAAGTGTGTCCAATGCACTTTAAGATGGATGTCTGTATCTGTTTTAGGCTTTTTATAGTAATGTAGTTATGAAACAACAACAATGAATGTCACATCATTTATCTGCCCAGGGCACTTTATGGGAAAGAAAAGTCTTCAGGACATGAATAGACTGATTGAACAAGATTTGGAGGAATCGGCTGTCTTCCCTCCACGCACTATGGAAAGCATGAGAGCTGCGCTTTTACAAGAGCAACGCAGAGCGCAGTCACCCATTCAACTTCTAGGACCACAGGTATAATGGACATATTAGTATGGTGTTCTCTTAAAACTACAGAAATGTTCAAGAAGTTGCTTTTATGGCTGGAATTTACACAAATCTAAATTAGGCATTAAATTGTTAGGTTAGCTCTCCATCACAATAACCAAAAGTATTAGTGTAAGTTGAGACATGACAGAATATTTCCTAACCTGATCTCACAGCAAAGAAAATATAAACCCATAGTTTTTCCATTACAAACTCTGCATGTGTCACAATCTGCAGATTCCTTATGGAATTCAACCAAATACATTACAGTGATGACATTTGTTGTGAACATCTGAAGCATTTCTACAAAGGAATGACCTGCTGCTTGTTTTTAGGGTATGGTCGCTACGTTCTTCTACAGCGTACAACCCGCAGCGTCCAGATGTTACAACATAGTGGATGGGATTTCAAGAAATCTGATGCCCACTATGCGTCCAGAGAAGCCGGCGGCTCATCCGCAGAGACGGACATGAGGCGCGTCTCTCCAGACAGCCGCATGTCAATTTCACCCATAAAATGTATTGGACGTGGTGAATCCGCACGGTTCAGGGATCACATGCAGAATCACCTGTGTTCAATAGACGGCAGCTCTTTGGACGGACATGCGCTGCATCCAAAACACTGTCACTTGGACGGACATGTGCTGCATCCAAAACACTGTCACTTGCGGATCATGTGTACATACCCTTAGGGTAGAAAATTTCTGCTACCTGTAGAAGTTTAGAGTTCTCAAAACCCCATAGACATGTATTGTGCCATCATGTTTTTTTGAGTGTTTGATGAGTTGATCTTTTCATTACTACCATTTTTTGTATTTAAGACTTTTTAATGGATTTTTTTTAAATTTGTAGGAGGTGAAATGAACAAAAAAAGACAGCAATAGGGGACATAGCATTGCATTGTTCTTGTCAGTGAAACATTGCTAGTTGTCATATTAGGCTTTACTTCTTGCAGGGACTAATAGGAGTATGATAACGGCAAACCTGAGGGGGCTACATTTGGCCCCCACCTTCCATGAAAGCCATAATTACACTACGATCACTCTTGACCACAGCATTTGAGGGACTGAACAACTGGGATTAAACATATTGACAGAATTTTGAATGGTTTTGGAAAATACACAATGTATATAATTAAAGAAACCCAGGAGATTTTTCTACAATGAACACAATTTACTATTTCACAGTTGTAGGATCTATAAGGTTATAGTAAAATCTGATATTTTGGACCATAGGAATGTTTCACTTCGATATTTCCCTGTAGGGGGCACTATAAGTTTTTTTTTAATGGCTTATGCTAATTGCCTTACTGCTAAATGTGTGCTTACTACTAATATTGTCTTGTGCTAATAGTCTCCTTTTATCTTTCAGCGAATACTAAGGAAACTCCTGGAGCAGTATTTTAAAATGTCCCAGAAGTAGAGAAGATATTTATTTCTTGTACATAAAAAACGTATAAATATATTTGTGCCTGAGATCCCGAACTTATTTCAGACATTCCAAAGGCTATTGTTTACAAATAAAAAGAAAATACTATTGAAAATGAGAGTGTTTTCTTTCAGAATCCTACATTTCATCTCTATGTTAAGTGATAACAAGTAGCTCCTTCATGCTAAACATGTGCAGTATCCTTTGTGCCATTTTACACAGTGTTCTCTCTAAGCAAATCTATAAATAAAAGGCGTTCTTTGCACACAAAGTAGAACATCATTCTCTCTGTACTAATGTGATGTTTTGATGTATTACACATCCAACCGCTGAGTAACGACAAGGAATGGAAAGAAAACATGTAAGATAGATAGGTAGACTTTGGTATAGAAAAACTACCGCAGTCAATGCAGCAATTCCTTGTTTTTTTATAGGATAGGCCATGATCATCAAAGGAAGGCCATATGGTGATGGATTCTTTTTCATGTCTAGTCTCTTCCTAGGACCTGAGGGTGTCAATAGCTGAGGTTTTCTAGCTGTAATAATTTCATGGTCAACAAATAGAAACCTTGAGATTACAAATAAAATGCAATTAATCCTTACAATAATAAGTTTAGATGTCAGCCACACAACCAAGGCTTGTACACAGAGTCAGGCCAGTAGTGTATGGAAGTCATTTTGCTGCCCACAGTCAGTTTTGTTGCGGAGTGTTTGTCCCCAGCCTCTGTTCCTGTACCACACATCCTATAAGTGTCTTCACTGTGGACCAGAAGCCAATCTCTTTATGAATTCCTACTACAGACAGAAGATCTCTCAGGAATTCCCAGAGTGACTGACAGCTGGTCCATGCTGAAGATGATATATGATTCTGATAGAACCACGGAGAAACAGAAAACTCGGAAACAGCACTACTACTACTACTCCCCAGCTCTATTCCCCACCCAGCGCTGCCTTCTGCTGCTTGGCTGACAGTTCCTTTGCTTGAAGTCACACAGCAAAGAATCGATAAGTCAAGCAGAAGACCACCAAGGGCAGGGATTAGAGCAGTGGAATGGGAAGTGCTTCTATATGACAAAAGCACTTCAGCCTCATTTGCATATTAATTCAAATGTTGAATGCACTGTAACAGGGGAACGGACTGTCTAGTTAAAAGAATGGCTTGATTTGTCTGTGTAAGATTTATCCGAGTCTATAAATAGTTTCCCTTTAAAGGGATTGTACCGTATTAGAACACTTATTATTGAAAAATAAATAGAAAGTGTCAAAATAAGTGTATTTATAATATATATATAAAAAAAACTGTGTACTGGGTCCAGCCCCTCCCCTCTTTACTTCTGCTTACCAGGCCCCATCGAACAGTAAGGGCAGTAATACCCTGATGGCAGCCCTGATCGCACAGCATCACCCTTATGTATTCATGTAAAGCATTATCAATGCGATAGCTTAAAAAAACATTAAAATACCCAAAGAGAGATGCTACCACATAGTGGTGCCCAATATATTAGTATTAATCTTTGGGGAGTTTTGTAAAGGAATCTGTCAGTAGGATAAACCCTAATAATTCATCTATATGGCCAAGTAGGTCACAGAATGTTGACTAAAATGATACCTTGATATCTGCAAACGGATATTTTTCTTAATTTGTAACTTACCTGTTAAGATCTATGGGCCGGACACAGATCTCACTAAGGCCTCTTTCACATGTCCGGCGGGCGCCTGGCGGCGCCCCCGGCATTTTGCCGCAGCGCCGCATCTGAATATCTGATGCGCCGCATGCGGCTTTTTTTGCATTGACATGCATTAGCGCCAGATGGCGCCGCATGTCAATGCGTTGCATGTGGTTTTGTCCGGATGCGGCGCAAATGTACATTGCGGTGTCCGGAAAAAACGCTGCATGTAACGTTTTTTGTTTTTGCCGGATGGTTTCTTATCTCTCCAAGCATCAGAAACCATCCGGCAAAAAAACGCATTTTGCCCGCCGGAAGTGTGAAAGCTTTCACATGCGGCGCTGCGGCAGGCGCCCGCCGGAAATGTGAAACTAGCCTAAGAATCTGCATACAGAGCTTATTTTAAATGTAAGGTGGCGTTATCAGTGTGAGACATGTAGATCAGGATAGCAGACTGTCAATTATCACACTGGAAAGGCATAATTTCATTTCCAATAAGCTTTGGAGGCAGATTGTCAGGCAAATCAGTGTTTGGCCCATAGATCTTAACTTCTAAGTCACATATAAAGAAAAATGTGGATTACCCTGAAATTAGACATCAGATTGCAGATATTAAGGTATCATTTTATTCAATTTTGACTATATAAACTTATTGGGTGGATCCAACTGATCGATTCTCTTTAAAATGTTGCCATACATATATCTAAAGTCCAGAGGCATAACTAGGGGTTTGATTCAAAGGGGGCGAAACTTCTGAGTGGGCCCATAACCAAGTAACCCTGATTACAAATATGGTGACGCACTCTAATAATTGATGTAGGAGAACCTCAGCAGATGACTGAGCTGTTACTAAAAAAAATCTCTATACAAACATGAAAACTGATACTACCGCCATGTGGTGACATACAGTGGTAGAAACGAGTCCTGCAATACATATAATTACATTACAGTTATATATAATAACTTACGGCTAATGTTCTTTCTGGTGGAGTTGTTCACTTTTCCAGGATTTATCTGCAGAGATTACAACAAAAACACATTTGACTTCTCACATTTCAGGCACCGTCCCCATTTATCCCCAACCTGCCCAAACTCCTCATCCTGCTGATACCCCAATGCTGAGCCGCTGCTGGCATATGTGTCCCCCTTACTGCACCTGTGTTGTGCTATTTGCCTTCTAATATTCCACTTACTGGAACCCTAGATTCCCCTTTCATTGCAGTCGTAACATATGATCTCAACAAAAGTGCCCACAAACACTAAGATACCCCTATAGTGAATTTCTCCACAGTACCCTCCACATACACAGTATGATGACCCTACTGTACCCCACCCCTCAACTGTCCCAGAAAAGTATGGTGACCCCAGCACAGTATGATCCCCGAAATCTGAAATGTGACCTCCACACAGCCCTCCATGCAGTATAATGGGCCTACATACAAAATAATGGCCCTACACCTATCCACACTGTATAATGGCCCTCACACAGCCCTCCACAAAGTATGATGAGCCCTACACAAACTTTCACACTGTATAATTGCTTGGATACAGTTTAAAGGCCCCCACATAGTCCTTCATACACCATAATGCATAGTCCGTATGGCATAATACACTCCACAGTCTATACGGCATAATGGACCCCATAGTCCATATGGTATAATGCACCCCACAGTCCATATGGTATAATGCACCCCACAGTCCATACAGTATAATGCACCCCATATTCTGTATGGTATAATGCACCCCATAGTCCGTACGGTATAATGCACCTCATAGTCCTTACGGTATAATGTACCCCACAGTCCATACGGTGTAATGCACCCCACAGTCTGTACGGTATAATGCATCTCATAGTCCATATGGTATAATGCACCCCATAGTCCGTACGGTATAATGCTCCTCATAGTCCTTACGGTATAATGTACCCCACAGTCCATATGGTATAATGCACCCCACAGTCTGTACGGTATAATGCATCTCATAGTCCATATGGTATAATGCACCCATAGTCCGTACGGTATAATGCACCCCATAGTCCGTACGGTATAATGCACCTCATAGTCCTTACGGTATAATGCACCCCACAGTCTGTACGGTATAATGCACCTCATAGTCCATATGGTATAATGCACCTCATAGTACATACGGTATAATGCACCCCATAGTCCATACGGTATAATGCACCCCATAGTCCATACGGTATAATGTACCCCATAGTCCATACAGTATAATGCACCCCACGGTGTGTACGGTATAATGCACCTCATAGTCCATTCGGTATAATGCACCTCATAGTCCATACGGTATAATGCACACCACAGTCCATACGGTATAATGCACAACACAGTCTGTACGATATAATGCACCTCATAGTCCATACGGTATAATGCACCTCATAGTACATATGGTATAATGCACCCCATAGTCCATACGGTATAATGCACCCCATAATCCATACATATAATGCACCCCATATTCCATACGGTATAATGCACCCCATAGTTCATACAGGATAAACCCCATAGACCATACAGTATAATGCACTCCATAGTTCATACAGGATAATACCTCATAGCCCATACAGCATATTGCACCCCATAGTCCATATAGTATAATGCACCCAATAGTCCATACAGTATAATGCACCCCATAGTCCATACAGTATAATGCACCCCATAGCCCGTATAGTATAAGGCACCCTATAGTTCATACGGGATAATCCCTCATAGCTCAAACAGTATAATGCACCCCATAGTCCATACAGTATAATGCATCTCATGGTCCATACAGTATAATGCTTCCCATAATCCTCAATACAGTTTTATGGCCACCGCTATGTTCTAAAAAATAAAAAATACAATAATATCCTTGTTCCCCGCAGCTTGTATTATGAAGCATCGCACATCTCAGCATAGAGGACGCCATGCAGTGATGCCATCGTGCTGAGACGTCAAAAGCCGAGGAAGAATGATGAGGGAGGAAGCGTCACATAACGCTCCCTCCTCCACCACTTTCAACTGTATCGGCCGAGCCCCCCCAGCTCAAGGGCTCCATAGCGGCAGTGCATGAAGATCGTGTCTTCTTGCTGTGCCGTAGTTTAACTTTATCTGCACGCTATGCATACTGATACAGTTAAAAGTAGTGTAGCTCCGTCTGAGGGGCCCAGGGTGACCGCTCACTCTGTCCCCCGGTAGCTACGCTACAGATCTATACCTATCAATAGTAGTTTCCATTAAAGAGAACCTGTCACCAGAAAAAACACTACTAACATGCAGATATGGGGTTAATCTGAAGGTTAATAGCGTTACTAACCTGCCGAGCTCCCGCACTTAGCCAAACGCTGCAGGGAGACAATAATAATATAATAATAATTAGCTTTATTCCTTCTGGCAGCGTATGGGTTTGAGTCACAGGGGAGGCGCCACTGCAGGTCCAGTCACTGCTCTGGGAATACAGAACGGCAGCTGTAACCATGCCCATGGCACTGACTGACAGCTAGCCCCAATGCAGAGCCAGTGTCAGTCAGGGCCAGGATCGTGCTTACAGCCACCGCTCTGCACTCTTAGAGCAGTGAATGAACTCATGCCACCCACGTGACTGAATTCCCAAACGCTCATAAAGGGGGTGGTAACAAAGTTAATTTTCTCCCCGCAGCGTTCGGCTCAGTGCGAGTGCCGGGCAGGTTAGTAATACTATTAATGTCATGGGTTTACCATGACAGAGAGGAGCCAGAAGACCGCAGCGTCCAATTTCTCCTACTCCTGCACTGATTAGAAGCACTTCACCATCTTATTAAATGGTATAACTTTCTTTTGGCAGTGCAGGGGTTAAGAGCTACTGGAGAGCTCTCAGCTCTGCACTGTTAACCACTTTAATCTCCAATATAATCTGGGTCCTGGCTAGCACTCATTGTCAGAGCTAGCTTTTGCTGCATGGCTGGAGGTTGTTGTTGGTTATTATTGGAGAAGGCGTTTGGTGGGTTTATCTGTGACTGTTGCTAGGTTTTGAATGTGTGATAATTCCCTTTCTCCTCCTACTTTGGTTTAACACCATCCCTGTTCATTAGTGTTGAGCGATACGATACCGCAAGTATCGGGTATCGCCGATATTTTAGTGATATCGGCGATACCATTCCGATCCGATATTTTTAGATATCGAGCAGTATCGCTCAACACTACTGTTCATACTACCTTGTCAGTCTGGTGGGTGTACTACACTATACTACTACTCCCCTCTTCCCTGGTTGGGGGAAGGATACAGACTGAGGGCGGATTCTGGAGCTAAGGCAAGGTACGTGGCCCTGCCATCTTCACCATCAGAAGTAAACTGGGGAGCAAGGCAGCTAGGGCTCCCACTAGCGTTAGGGACAGGGAAGGAGCCCCGGGTCCCGGGACACCAGACAACAGAGTCGTGACAATTAATCTGCAGATTAACCCCATATCTGCAAGTCAGCTTAATAGCGTTTTTTTTGGTGACAAGTTCCCTTTAAGAGAAACAGTATCTAGGTTATATAATGCTCCACATTGCTAGTCGCAAAGCAATTAACATATTCAACATCCAAAGTAAGAATAATAATACATGTTAATGTCCTATAAAATGCAGTCACAGCAACATCATCTGTACATTTATTTCATTTTGCTAGTAAATTACTATCAATTTCTTCTTTCTGTAGTGTCAGATTAAATGGTTATTATTTTTTAATGAATTGACTGGAAACAGTTTTGTTTTAGCTTTATTATTTTGATGTGCGATATATACTTTCAGACTTAGTGGTTTAAAAGGAGTTATTACCAAGTGATGATTTAGTTTGAAAATACGTAGCCCTGCAAAAACAAATAATCCTCTTATAATAAGGAAAACAAAAAGTATTAAAAAAAAACGACTACAAAAATCTTTTTGATGAACACGCCTATTATAAAAATAGGCGACTTACTACTGGAGTAAGCCTAAGCAGCCAAAGTCACCCACCCCCTCTCGTGGATGTGTCTATGACACTAGAGTGTCTAGAGGAATGAAGCAGGCAGCAAATCTGCGATCATGGACAATCAGTAAAAAAAAATACCTATTTTTGCAATGTTTTTACAATTATTTTATTACTAAGCAGTATATTTAGAGAATTGTTTAAATGCTGGCTATTTATAATTCATAAAAAAGGACCATAATCTGGTTAAAAATCCTCGGTAAGTTTTGATTTCTGTGATTTGTGGCTGATCATATATAGCGTCTCAGGAAGCCAGGATGGGAAAAACAGCATTAACAATATTAAAGGATAATAGAACATAAGAAAAATTTGCAACAATGAAATACTTTAGTAATGCATTACAGTATAATCTGTTTTTAAATTCTAAATAAAATGTAAAAGAAAATATTGCTTCCTGTTCTTCTCTAACACTTTTAGGGCCTGTGCACACGTTGCGGATTTGCCTGCGGATT
>VIAB01015503.1:15563-25682 GCA_009801035.1 Oophaga pumilio | reverse complement strand
AAATTTTATTTAAAAAAAGAAAAATAAATCATGGCTTTTTACAAGCCATAAAAAAGCGGGCAACAGGGGATTTTGGGGCCGATTTATCAGATTGCGCCAGAAATCTGTTGTGGAACTGTTCAACGTGTTGCAATTTTTTTTGCTGAGCAAAGAATTTAGCAGATTAAACACAAGTTTCAACTTTTTGAAAGGTTGTCAAAGTTTAGAGGGGGGCAGGTGGAGAAGGTAGTGACTTTTATGCCACAAAAAGTTGTGTAAATTAAAGCAGGAACATGCTCTAGTCCACTACTGGAGCATATGTCTGATTCTGGCAGACGGCCGCTGAACGACAAACATGATTCTTAAATGAGTTTTGCCCGTGTCACTCCAGTGCATATTTTGCCCACAGTGGTGAACACAAAGGCAGTTTCAATGAATTGGCCCCATTGTATATGACCCCCTCACCCCCAATGTGAATTGTTAATATACGCATTGTACTGACTGTACTTGTGTTGCTTTATGGATTACATCAATAAAGTGCGTTGTGCACGTGCGGCTGCTGAACATTGAGCCGACCTCCAAACGAAGCGTTAGAAAGTGGTGAAATGGATATGATGGGTAGCACACAGCTTATCTCTCTGATTTTAAAGCCCCTCTGTCATTCCCAGTCCAGGCACGGACTACACGGAGGATCGCTCAATACATCAGTTTTGCTCAGTGACAAGGATCATGGTAGCAATTCTTCATCCATTACTTACTGCCATGATGACTAGTCTGAGCACTCAAGATTTTTTTTTATACCCATACCACTTCTTTCTATGTTCGGTGGTTCTAGCGATTGAATCACTGTTGACTTTACAGGCTCCGATCATGTGCAAACTTTAAATGCATATAGTGTTGTACTCGGGCTCACAATATCAGGGCATCATTGGGTCGCTGTCCGTAAAGAGGGGCAACTGGGAATTTGCCATGAGGAACCCTTCACAATAAAAGTGGCCAAAATTTCCACGATCATCCTACCTACTATAGGCAGAATGCCTGACAGAAGAGACAAGTCCTTTTCGGCTATAAGTTGGTGTCATTTGTGGATAGGCAGGAATTGATGGGTACCCTTAACACTCATTCATGATTTCAATATTATAAAGATAAAAAGGGGAACTGTAAAAAAAAAAGTAAATACTTTGTGAGAGCCTTATGAACCAGCTAGCTAAGGATGAGCACAATTTCTTTTTTTCATGACTGGCATTAGGTGAAAGGGAACTTGATTTACATTTGGCATGAAGTCCCCAAGTGGGACTTTAAAGTGTAGAGTTGTCTCAATGCAGTAAGTCTTAGGGTACCGTCACACTCAGCGACACAACAGCGATCCCGACAACGATACGACCTGGCAGGGATCATTGCTGCGTCGCTATCTGGTCGCTGGTGAGATGCCAAACAGTCAGATCTTCCCAACGACGCAGCAACAATCGGCAACCCGTAGCGACCTGTGTAACGATGTGTCGCCTATTCTGAGTCGCCAATGAGATCGTTGGAAAAAGGTGTCAAACACACCGATGCATGCTACCCAGCGGGACCTCAACGATCAAAAAAAGGTCCAGGCCATTCCGACACGACCAGCGATCTCACAGCAGGGGCCTGGTCGCTGCTACGTGTCACACATAGCGAGATCGCTGCTGAGGTCGCTGTTGCGTCACAAAATTTGTGACACAGCAGCGATCTCGCTAGCAATCTCGCTTAGTGTGACGGGGGCTTTACACTGGGGTAAAAAAAGCTTGGGAGACTTTACATGATAAGCTACAAGTTGACGTATGACCATTATATAAGTGTGACTCCATACTTAGGCTATGTTCAAACCTCCTTTTTTTTTTTTTAAAGTGAATCTGCTTCAAACTCCTCAAAAGCATCTTGGAAACCTTTTTCTATTCATTTCTATGAGAAATCCACTTTGCCATTTTTATAAGGAGTTTAGGCTTTTTTTTAACTGGAAAGTTTTTTTAAACAAACAAAAGTCTGGTGTGTTGAGACATGTCAAAAGTTGATTACAGAGGCCCGGGGGACCGCAGATCTCTAAAATGAAGCAATGACTGAACCTCACTAATCAAAACTTTAGATATGTCTTTAAAACAGGTCAAATGTTTTCTCAAAGTGCAGCGACAAGAAAAGTGATTTGACTTATTGACCTGAATCCTTACTGGTCAGTGAGTGTAAGCCCACCTAAAACACAAAAAGCTGCAGCATCAGGCTGATTCCCTTCCTGGAATATAGGAATTTAGGTTACCAGCTGGAACAATGACACTATGTTTTCAATCTAGAATGACAGACAATTTAAGGAATAAATAAAATCCAAAACTACACATCAATACCTGGGACAAGCAGGTAATATGTACACGGATACTGTACATACTCTTATGTACACAAAATACATATTCTCCTCCTCCATTTGCCAGTCCTGTAACAGTCCATCAGGAGGGAGCAGAATTATATACATCATAAAAATGTAATACAAAGTGGAGAAGACCAAGGTTTCTTGACGGTTGCCATATAGTCTTTCAATAATGGTGGTTGTGGACACTTAGGTCCGGTCCCGCTCACTTAGGAGACATGTCATCCAGTGATATGAATGAAGAGCAGGAGTTGGAGCAGGCGGCGGGAGAGTCGGTCACACAGCCTTCCTTAGCTGCAGAGTCAGACGAAGAACCGATACTGCTGCTGCTGTCAAGGTCCAAGGAAAGGCTGCGAATGAAGAACATTACTAATTAGAAATAAAACCTTTTCCCTAAAATATAGCAACAGATTTATCAACAACAGTTAAAGGGAACCTGTCAGAGGATTTGTGCTTCCCCCAACTGCATGAATCTGGGCCTGGCTGCACATTTGCATCCGGGTATATTAGTCTCCGAAACCTCCAGCATGTCGCAGACAATATACACTGACAATGCGACCCATACTGTGATATTGCTATATACAGTAAAGTGATCAGAGGATCACAAGGTCAAGTCCTTTATAGTAAAAGTGCAGAAAAAAATTCACATTGCCCCATTAAAAATAAGGATGATAAGAAAATACTTACAAGGGGTATTGAAACATTTGATCAAAATATAAGATTAATTACCCCATTGCAGTAAACCCTGTTATTGGAATGGGTGGACTGCAATAGCAGATCATCAAGCTTGAAGTTATGCAGTTTGGAAAAACAAAAGCTGTGGGGCGATCTTTGGATGCTCAATGGGGGACAGCAGAGAGAGCTGTAAAATGATCTTTTTACATCTAGGCCTGACAAGGAGACATCTTCTACGTCTAGAGAAAAGGTTTATTCATAATCACAGATGCAGATTCTTTACTGTAAGAGCAGTGAGACCATGAATCTCTCTTCCACATGATGTTGTAATGGGTGATTCAAGACTAAAATTCATGAAGGGTTTGGATGCATTTCTTGATAAGTATAATTTTAAAGATCATGGACACTAGATTCTGTGATGGGGTATTAATCCAGGGAACTAGTCTGATTGTCATATGTTGCATTGGAAAGGAATTGTTCCGCTACTAAAGAGCTATTAGCATCTGCCCCTTGGGGATTTTGCCTTTCTCTTGATCAACAAGTTAGACTATAGGCTGAACTCGATAGACTTATTTATCTACTTTCAACCTCAAAAACTATAGTTTAATCTCCCAGAATTTGATTGTACTGTACACAAGAGCCCATTACTTTTCATCTCCTTTCCATGGAGTTGAAGAACACAACGTAAAAAAAACCCATTCACATTAGACCAATATTGCCCGAGAGTAAAGTGTACGGGAGGCCTCCTGACAGATGATGTCAGGGGAAGATAAAGGATCTGGCATGTTTGATTTTGGACTGCCCATCCTTTTCTCTTCAGCGAGACAAGCAGTGGGTCTCTCATAGATAACACAGGAGCAGTCCAGCACAGCGAGCGTTCCTGTGAATGGAGGAGATGGCAGAGACAGTGGCAAGACAATTAAATTTCATCTACAAACAACCATGCAACCTGTTCTACTGCAGATTTAGCCTTACCAGCTGTAATCCGACAGGTGCGTCATGTCTGGAGATAGCATATTTGTAGTTCCTTGAAACAGTCTCTTTGGTTGGGTCTCCATGTCCATTTCGACTTAAAAAAACAAATAAAATTACAAAAAAAAAAATTAGATTGTTTAGGAAGACATTGCATAAAACACTTACAATGTACCGGTGACCTTCTTATCCATCATTGGTAACACAGACAGTAAGTATTCACAATATCTTATACACTGATGTGTAGGAGTAATATACTACTACGCAGTCTGCACTGCACAACTGGCAGCCCTGATAACTCCTGATGAACTTTCTCTAGCATGCCTCGGATACACTGATGTACTATAGAGCACACGAGTAACGTCCGTCATGCACATGTCCAGACTGGACGAAGGGAAGTTCTATATAAAAAGTTCTATATAAAAAAACATTTGAAGGGAAAATATTGATTTTGAAATACCTTTTCTCTTTATAGGACCTAGTGCACTCGGCCGTATACAGTTAATAGGACTCTGACTTCTCTTGCTAAAGACAAAGTTCAAAAGGTTAAGAATTAAAATAAAAATGTCAACTTGTATTTAACATTTATTTAAAAACAAAAGATAATGTCTTTCCTCTAAATTTATTCAAAGCAACAACATAGTAGAATGAACGCCATGATGTTTATGCCCTGCAGCAGGGAAAACAAAACATAGCAATAGATATGCAACTGGGCTTCTTTTGTTATGAAGGATGGGATCAGTTTCGCCCTGACTTTAGTAGCAGGGTGTGGATCCAAGTCTCATTTTACCACATACAAAAAACTTCATCCATGCAATTAACAATTCTTCACCTTTGCAAAATGCCGGGTTTACAGGATATTTCGTGGTCCTTATACAGAGTGCGATGCTCGGCTGACAGGAACTTCCAGCCTGATAAGTGTCTACGAGTCCGTAAATTAGGTTCTGGAGACTTGCGGTCAGCACAAGTATTACAGCCTGTATATGGACCGGAAAATACGCCGTGAACCTGGCTTCATACTGTGTCTCCAGCACTGTTGGAAACTTAATTTTACCTCTCTAAGCCTACAGGGATGTCAAACTGAAATACACAGAGGGCCAAAATGTAAAAAAAAAAAAAAAAACACTTGGGCAAAGTTGTGGGACAACCTTTATATTTATTTAAAAAAAGATGTCTACAACTGAGTAAGATTTTCTTTCTCGTGAAATATAACGATGAACCTTTTCATGTGGAAACAAACTTAAGCTTTGCTTAAATATTGAATCCTCAGGATGCAGAAAGCGGCAAATACATTCATGGAGAACAAGCCGTGTGACACAGCTGACGCAATTATGCGCTGCAGGAACTCAGTGCACAGTAGACAGGAGCAGAGAGCCGGGGGAACAGGAGCGAGGAGAGTATGTTTTTTGTTTTCATTTGTATGGGATATCTGTATGTATATTCGAAGGCTATGATTGCATTCACAGTGCATGTAGCTGGCTATGCGGAAGCTCATGTGGTATTATATAGGGGGATGTCAGCATACTTAATTCTGCTCAATATTAAGTGATAGTAATTATAATTTATATTACTTCTATGTTACTATTAATATTGAAGATAATTAATTTTAGCCTATTGGTTCGGCCCTCCACAACAGTCACAGTCTCTCCTGTGGCCCATCGGGCAAATTAACTACCCACTCCTGCTCTAAAGCCATGTTCCAACATAAAATAAACATTTTTGTTTTGTTTTGTACAGACAACCTGCTGCATTTATCAATTCAAGCAAAATAGATATGATTTCATGAAAACTCATGGCCATGGTGCATTTGTGGAACTTTGTTGTTTTAGGTGTTTTTTTTTCCTCCCGCCTAGTTGCATTCCCCTCCTCATTGGCTGCAATGGGGAGCCCAAAATAAAAAATATATGCAAGAAGCACAATTGTGTTTTTTCTTTTTAATGCATAATATTAGAGTTTCTTCACTAAATGCATACAAAAAAAGTGATGTCAAATCTGCAAAAAAAAACAAAAAAAAAAGTAAAAAAAAAAAAACCATGCAGCAATAATCAGAGCTATCACGGATTTTAGGGCCAACACCTTCAGAAACCATAAATGGGCCGTACCATGCCCTTCCCGCATGTGATGAGACTAAAAGCCACAGAGACTTGAACATAATATACGAGCACGTTCACTCATCACTATTATCCACTACTAGGATAACCCCTTCTTGATCAAAATGTTTGGCCCCTATGAAATAATAAAGCCTATACTCACCTCCTGTGTCGGTGGCGTTCCCGCGGTGTCTACACTCGCTCTCCTCGGGGCTCTCGTGCGATGTTGTGACACGCCCTATCAGCGCTGGGCATCACCATTTCCCTCTTCGGACAAATCGAACATACAGAGGAAGTCAGAGAGCAGCTGCAGCCCGGACTTCCTCTTCATGTTCGATTTGCCAATAGGCGGAGACTGTAACGCCAGCCCTGATTTGTGCCCCAGAGGAGAGCGAGTGTAGACACCAAGGTAACAGTGCTGGCATAGGACACGAGTATAGGCTTTATTATTTTATGGGGGCTAAGCTTGGGGTATGACAAGAAGTTGTCCAAGTAGTTGACAACTTCTTTAAAAAAAAAAAAAGGGACTGAACTCCTTAAATGGCTGTCAGTCAAACAAGCATTTACCCAACAGCTAATACTCCAAACATTCCAAATCCAACCTGTCCAGTCATTCTTTCACCCGAAATCTCTTGACAAAAAAGATGAGAAACTCACACAAAGAGCAGGGCCCAGATTCATCAAGGCAACTTTGCCAAAACTCTGGTGTAAATAACTTTGAATAGTTGCTAATTTTTGCTGCAAACTCAAGAAATGCGCAAAAAGGTAGCGACTTTTGCAGCTTTCTGCAGATCCACCAGGGGAAGGAGTAAGATTTCTGCCATGGCGCAACGGAGGCGTACATTACTCGTCATACACTCTAGATTCATGTAGAGGTGTGCACATCGTCATGAATCAGGAGCATCCACCAAGCCTCCTCATGAGGACCAGCGAGAAAATTGCTACTCTTGCTCAATCGGGGCCTAAATGGCTGGTTACTTTAACTGAAATTAGTGGATATGTCTAAAGTATGTCTAATAGGTATCAACACCTTCAGGCCTCAGGCAAACAAGTGTATTGTTTATAGGAGTGGCTAAAATAGGCAGTGTGCTCCTTGGCCTTCTCAAGCAGTCCCTTAGACAATGAATGAGGACGAGCATGTGCACTTCCACTCTATTCAAGACCGGGCTCTGCAGAAACAGATTCCCTGAATACAGACCTTGTTACATCAGTGCGTTCTCACGACTCGGACTCCCTGAAATTAGTAGATTACCTTATCCCATGGACAGGACATAAAACGATTATTCTCTGGATAGCAAGTTATGTCCACTTAACAGTGAGAATTTAGAAAATTTGGGAAGTTCTCATATTAATTACTACAGTTTCTGTGTCTCAGAGAAGTTGAGAGCAAATGCCTATTAAATAAAAGACTCCCAAGTGCAAATTAGAGGGAGTCAGGACATTAACTAGGATAGATAAAAAAAACAATTATAATGCGGGAACCACAAATAAGAGTGCACATAGACTTGTGGAAATAAACTTACGTGGTAAAGCGCCTTGTAGGACTGGGGATTGGGCTCGGAGGCAAACCATTGCTGCTCAGACACATTTGTAGAGATGGAGAGAAACACTGCTGTGGGTGACAAAGAAGGTAGTGATTAAGACTATTACATATCGAAAAGGTAAAAAAAAATATTCATATAGTGCCAGAAGACAGATTCATTACAATAAAAACCATAGAAATATGTAGGAGTAATATACTTCTTCTCAGCCTGTACTTAGAGGCTGGAAGCCCTGGTGACTCCTTGTAATTATATTGCATGGACTCGAGCTGTTCTATGGAAATAAAGAACATGGTAATATCCAGCCATGCACAATTATGTGATCTCAAGGACAACCCAACACACAAGTAACATTAACAAATGCTGTGACAAGACAAAGCACTCTCTCTCCACATTGGCACGTGACAGCCAAATCTCCAGCATACCACATATTACCTTTCCTATTCCTCTTGTAGGAGATGGAGCTGGTGATACCGGAGCAAAGTCAACACGCTTCGGAGATGAAGGTTTATCCAACTTGTCATAATCATTGTCACTCTGTAAGGGAACGCAAACTGTTTAAAACACAGAAACTAAAAGGTCTAAAATAAAAATAAGATAGAGAAAAAAACCCTTACTTTAGACAACCCCTTCTCAATCACTATGTTCCCCCTTATAAAACAGGGATTTTTGTGTGTACTCACCGTAAAATCCTTTTCTCCGAGCCACTCATTGGGGGACAAAGGACCATGGGTGTTATGCTGCTGCCACTAGGAGGACACTAAGCAAATACACAAAAAAGGTTAACTCCTCCTCCTGCAGTATACACCCTCTGCTGGCTCAAGCCTGAACCAGTTTGGTGCCAAAGCAGTAGGAGCTCACAACAGAAATGCAATATGTCGAAACCAAACAACTACAGCCAACGGCTAACAGGGTGGGTGCTGTGTCCCCAATGAGTGGCTCGGAGAAAAGGATTTTACGGTGAGTACAAACAAAAATCAGTTTCTCCGTCGCCTCATTGGGGGACACAGGACCATGGGACGTCCCAAAGCAGTCCCTGGGTGGGGAAACCATCACAACAGGTGAAACCTCACGCACTCAATGCTTAAAAGAATAAATGAATAAATGAATGCCTACAGATGCGAAACTGCCGATTGCAGAATCTGTCTGCCGAGGGCCGCATCTGAAGAGGCCTGAGAATGAACATTGTAATGTTTAGCAAAAGTGTGAAGATTGGACCAAGTCGCAGCCTTGCACACTTGCTGTGCCGATGCCTGGTGCCGAATGGCCTAGGAAGCCCCCACTGACCAAGTGGAGTGAGCCTTAATCCCCGCCGGGATAGGCTGATCCTTGACACGGTAAGCCTCTTGAATCGCAGAACGGATCCATCTGGCTATTGTGGCCTAAGATGCAGGAAGACACTTTCTGTGTCCCTCTGGAAGCACGAAAAAGGCATCAGATTTGCGAAAAGACGCAGTCCTGGAAATGTACCTGCGGAGAGTCCTCACCAAATCCAAAGTGTGAAGAGCTTTCTCAGTACGGTGGACAGAATGAAGGCAAAACTATGTCCTCATTAAGATGAAAAGTCGAGACGACTTTAGGCAAAAAAGACGGAGTCGTTCTCAACACCACCTTGTCTTGGTGGAAAATCAGGAAGGGGGGCTTGCAGGACAAAGCCGCCAGTTTCTAAACCCTTCTGATAGAGGTTATTGCCACAAAAAAGGCGACCTTCCACAAAAGAAGAGAGAGAGAAGCATCTTGTATTGGCTCAAAGGTGGTGTCTTGTAAGGCACTTGGGAACAAGTTAAGGTCCCAAGGCTCTAAAGGCCTTTTGTAGGGCGTAACAAGGTGAGACACTCGCTGAATAAAAGTTTTAACCTGGGGCTTAGACACTATCCTTCGCTGGAAAAGCACGGATAGAGCTGAGATTTGTCCCTTGAGGGAAGACAGCACTAGGCCCGAATCCAACCCTGCTTGGAGGAACTCCAGAATGGAGGGAGTGGAAAACACCAACGGGGAAAGACCCTTATCCTTACACCAGGAGAAAAAAGTTTTTCAAACCTGATGGTAAATGCGCATGGAAACAGGCTTCCTAGCGTTGATCATGGTAGCCATAACCTGTTGCGAGAACCCAGCCTGGGCTAGAATCCAGGATTCAATGGCCAAGCCGTTAAATTTAGTACTGTCGAGTTCCGATGGCAAATGGGACCCTGATAGAGAAGGTCTGGACGATCCGGTAACCTCCAAGGGACGTCGGCGGCTAGATGAACTAGTTCCGCATACCACGCCCGGCGCGGCCAGTCTGGAGCGACGAGAATCACCGGAACGCCTTCCACCTTGATCTTCCGAATGACCCTTGGAATTAAGGGGAGCGGAGGAAAGATGTAAGGAACGCAAAATTGGTTCCAAGGAAGCACGAGAGCATCGAGCCGATGGCTAGCGGATCGCGGGAGCGACCTATGAAAGCCGGGACCTTGGCATTCAGCCTGGATGCCATGAG
>VIAB01015502.1:6660-26461 GCA_009801035.1 Oophaga pumilio | reverse complement strand
CCCATAAAAACCTGGAGCCGGCCCTGCTCCCAAAGATCGCAGTAGGGCTTGGTTCACATTTATCCAGTGCTCTACGCTGAGCACTTACACCAGGGTTTCCATGTAAATCTCTGAAATACGTGATTCAGACGGAACCCCCGGTGGAAGATTCCCTATATTGAGGGAGAATGGAGGCACTGTGGATGTCATCTGACCTGTGATCTGGTGGAGTCATCTTTTTAGGCGTGCATAAAAGCGCGGTCCGCCACAGTTTTGTGCACCTCTGAAAATAAGGACAACGTTGAACAGAGGCTAGACGGAGGCCAGAGTAACTCTGCTGCCTCATTATAGTGAGTGGCTCCCTCGCGGGTTTCATCTGAATCATGTCACTCAGAGATTTAGATGGAAACCCCAAAGTAAGTGCTCAGTGTAGCGCGCCGGATAACTGTGATCACAAACATTATGTAAAATGTTCCCAATGAAAACTTCAATTCCATTCACAAAAAAGCAAGTCCCCACTGTGGTCTGTCATCTGTTAATGGAAATATAGGGGGCTTCTACGTTACTGGCAGTACAAAGGCTCTGTAAAAGCACTACAGCTTCTCGCCCCCCAAAAGAAATACAACAAATTCTGCGCTCCCAAATCCAAATGCCCCCTCCTTTCTGAGCCCCACAGTGTGCCTAAATCACATTTAGGTTCCACATGGTTGGCATTTCTATAGCGATGAGAGCCCGCCTAACTAATTGGTGCATGTCTCAAGAAGCATGTGCTGGGTATAACGTAGTGATCACTACAATGTACTGGTCATTGCAACGTACTGGTCACTACAATGGCAGTTTATGATTTTCATTTAGCAACATCCTCTGCTGCTTATTTCAGAAAAACGCTTATGGAGTCAAAATCGTCACTGTACTGGTAGATACATTTCCAGAGGGGTGTAATTTCCTAAATGGGGTCACTTGATGGGAGATTCTGCTCTACTGGCACTTAGGGGCTTTGTCTATGAAGTCTGCAAACTATTCTACAATAATTTGTTCTCCAAGAGTCAAATAGCGCTCATTGTGACATGGCACCCTCAAACCTGTGCAGCAAAATATGAACTATCATTTGTGTGGGGTTTCCACTGTTTAGGCACATCAGGGCCTCTCCAAAGGTGACATGGCATCTGCTATCATCGATTTCAGTCAATTTTGTATTCTAAAAGTCAAATGGCTCTCCTTCCCTCCCGAGCCCTGCCATGCTCCCAAACAAAAGTGTTCCTCCACATATGTGGTATCAGTGTACTCAAGACAAATTGTACAATAAATTTTGGTGTCCATTTTTTCTTGCTACCCTTGTTAACATGTTAAATGCCACTGTCAATCTCTGACAGCGGCATTTAACATGCTTGTGCCAGAAGCGCGTCACTAATCACACTCATAGGCATCTATGTCACATAACTGTGGGCCGCCAATGGGTTGGCATGACATCCCGGGGTCTGCAGGAGATCCCTGTAGTTGTCATTGCTGGATTGCTATGAACGCCGCCCAGCATGGTTTTGAGTTGTGTGTTTACAGATATTTTTGGTAGTTGTTTTGTGTAGATATTTTGAGATGTTTAATAAAGGAAACATTTTTATACTTCTTGTGTCTGTATATTTATTTTGGTTATTGTTTTGAACTATTTGTTGGATATTGCTTGTATTACTTGTTTCTATTTAGACATAATTTGTTAGAGTATTATTTAGTTATGGGTAGTTGTGGTCTAGAATTGTCTTCTAATTATGAATATGACTATGTCTCCAGCACCATTCTCAAACTAGGGTTAATACAATCTTCTAGGACAAATGTCATTATATTTGTAGCTAAGGCCACCAGAAATGTACAGAATGAAAGAGTTTATTTTAGGCTAATTTAAAAACATAAGAAAACATTATATTCTTATCCACTTACTGCAATTCTAATAGAATAAGTGAGAAAAAGATTAGGAAAAGTTGGAACTGATAAACAAGCATCATATACAAGCAGAGCTAATTAAAAGGAAACTGCATTAAATAATAAAAAAGAAGAGGATTAAAGGGAATCCTTCTGGTGTCCAGATTGTAATCAAGCATATCTCAGTGCATAATGGCGTACCATTATTTATGTCTTGCTGTAGCTCATTTAAGCATTTCATGTAAAATATTTTACTGCTTTTCAGACAGAATAATGAAAGCGCTTGATTAAACAGGTCGCACAGTAAACTTTCACATTTTATAATGAGAGCGGAGCAGTTCTATCCACACTATGGTAACTCTGGGTACTTATATATTTAAATATTTCAGTGGACCACTTCTCTGTTTCTTTCTCTCTTTAGGTCAAACATTCTGTGCTTACTCTTTCTTAATTTCTCTTTGTTGCAGTTGATGCTTTGAATTCTGGTACATGGCTTCATATCTCCTGCATGTGTGGCGCCCCTAAGGGTTCAGTCGCCACAGAGGTATTGTACCTCATCCAGAGGTGTGATGCTTCACTCTCAGGTAAGGAGGGAGCACCACCCAGGACTCTAACACCTGCACCCAACACAGACTATAGCAGTTGGGCACCCTGGACGTACCCTGCGGGAGGATGGTCTCATCCCAGGCTGGTTAGTAAAGAGTGTATGGGTGGGTGGAGCTAGTAAGTAGCAAGAGGAGGAGTGAAGCTTTAGGAAGCAAGGAACAGAGTCTAGAGAGACGTGAGGAGGAAGTGGAAGGAGACAGACGTGTAGTGAAGCAGCTCCCTGTCAGGAGGATCTGCAGAGGAAAGGAGTCTAGAGACAGACTCAGAGTGGACCTGGAGCTGGGAAGTGCTCGGTCCTGGAAGTGGAAAGTGGAGAGAGAAGCAGAAAAGGAGAGAGAAGCTTCTGGAGGGAGAGGAAGGGATTCCTAGGGACACGGAGAGAGCAAGAACCATCCATGGGTCCCGATCTGTTTGCAGAGGGACCAGGTTGCAGAGGGGACTCTGCCCCTTAGCCTAGTGGAGAACTTTATGACTCAGCTAGCAAGCCGACTGCTGTATTAACTTTGGGGATCACAGTCAATAACCACAATTATCTTTGCCGGAGAGGTAGCTATATAGAATCAAGGAAGCGTAGAGATAAGACGTTATCCGACAGGATTCGCAGCCGCTGATCTGGGACACTGTTTGTGAAGGTGCTGGAAAGGTGGAAGGCGGGAAAATCAGTACAGTGAGACGGCCAGTAAAAGGAACACATATAGAAAGGAGTCCTGGAAAGGTGTATTCCAATCTACCTGGGAGTTTGCTGAGCTCCTCACCTGGAGGACACTGTACCAAGCGGGCCTCTGTGTGCACCAGAACTCTGAGTAAAACCTTGGAAACTGCAGCTGACTGTCTCTCAGTTCCTTCATGCGACGCACACTCCACTCTGCTATATCTCCCAGCACCATTACTAATTCTACAACATCATCCTGCCCTGAGACAAGCTTCACTTGTGGGAAGCTATTCCAACTCTGCTGCATCACACCATCAGTCTCAGAGGATCTGCACTGCAGCGCTGGTCACCTCTGACCTGGTACCACAAGTGGCGTCACGAATACTATACTACAAACTCTATCATCCCCTGTAAATATTCCCCTTTTATTGGACGCCCAGGGCCACGGACCGGGTCACTGCCGCTGTGACACATCCCTTCAATACACCGGCCCGGTACCGAGTATCCCACTGCCCTGGCGGGCGATCCACATGGACAAAATTAAATTGTAAAATTCTGGTAGACTGCATGTAAGACGTAAGGGCATTTTGAATGGTGTTGTACCCCCCTAAGAGTAGAGGTTAAAATAGTCCTTGGTTTTGGGGGTAGAGTGGTACCCATTGATGAATTGTGGAAGGAATGAAGGCATACCCAGGAGACATTTCAACAAAAGCTTTACTGATCAAGAGGTAACAAACTTGGTGGTTACCGATTTATACAGCAGGACATGAGCTTGATGGTTTCTGAGATCTTACAAGAAGCAGTGGGGCTTATTGAGGTATTTATACCATATGCCTTCAGTAGTGCAACTTACTCAAGAAAATTATTCCAATTCCTGACTGGAGTACATTTTTGTGGTGCACACCAGTTAAGCTATGCACTTATTTAATTAAGTGGGGTGCACCTCTTAACGAATTAAGAGCATCATACTCAAGTTTGCCAGTCACTAAGACTCGTTTACACAATGCCAGTCTTAATGAATCAGCTTCAATAACTTGGTATTAACCCTTTAAGGGCCAAGCCACTTTATAGGTTAATGAACGGGTCTCATTTTTTAAATTTGATCAGTATCACTTTATGAGGTAATAACTCTGGAACTCTTCTACGGATCTCAGTTATTCTGGGACTGTTTTTCGTGATATATTGTACTTCATGCCGTGGCAACTGGGGGAGTAGGAGCAGCATCCGAGGACAGGACTGATTGGCTGAGCAAGCTGGAAAAAGTAGGGTGTTATTAATGTCAGGCTATATTCAGCAAAATTTGCGCCGTCCTGCCACAACCAGATCTTTTAGACAGGGTGCAAAAATGGCAAAAATCCAGAAAGGTTGATGGTAGGACCCCTAAATCTGTTTGTATCTGGCTGAATTATTTTCTGCATTTTTACTTTACATACAGAAACAGAATCAAGTGGTGCCTACTGAAGAAAATACTTTCGAAAGTAAGGACCACGCCGTCTCCCTTTACCCAAATCACAACTAGGTTCAGCAAATAATACAAAACAATATACAAATCTGCATCTAAATCTATATGATCAACACTCCCTACTCTGCAGCAGACAACTGAAGTTTTTAGTACAAATGTGGGGGAATGGAGGATTAGTGTCCGAGAGTGAAGATCAAAGCACTAAAGGTTCAAGAGATATACTGAGAATAGACCCCTCTATACATACGTATCTTGCATTACCTCAGTTCTAATGACCAAATATTGCACCTCATACAGTAGCTTAACTTGAAGCTCCTGAACCCCAATGCAAAAGCTCCAATACGGCACCAAATTATTGCAAGGCTTTAATAGTAATGCTCTTTTCATGGGCCAAGGAGAGTTTTTGGCCTGCCCAAAAACCTCTTCTGTTATAGTTAGGCCCCTGACCTCATACCAAATATTATGTTTTACTTACACAAAGTTTTCTCTTATTGATTTGCCATTGAAACAATAATTTAACATCATACAGCAGCAGAATTATTGTGATAGTTGGAATGACTTTACCACCGTACTGATTATCATCAGACCCTTACTATGGATTCCTTTAGATATTTGTAATTAGTTTTGTTTGTTAATTTATCTCTATGTTTATGAACTGCATTAAAGTAAGCTTTAAAGGTAGAGAAGAGTGGATCAATCTGCAGAGGATCAAATTCAAGTTGAATTTCCTGAAATATATGGTTCCATGCAAATTCAAACACTTTGAGATTTGATTAGCAGAAGAAAAGTGTTCCCTATAATGCCTAGCAGCTATGACATCACATCCTAGTTTTTCATGTTGATTACCATACCTTGTACAGTAGTGGTTAGCACACTGCAGGGTCATAAGAGATCAGCGATGGGACAACACATTTCTTATTAATAATGCCAGACATAAATTCAGTAGACCCAGAATCATAAACTGTTGTCTGAAGTATTGACTCTTCTTGTAGGTTGAATTTATATTTGCATTTGGACAAATGGTTATTTACTTCCTATATCAGCTCCTACAGTTTATTGTACTGCTATCATTGCAAATGGGATGCAGGGTCACTGAACAATGATGTTTACTGATATACTGATTACCCATTGTACCGGGCCATGGAGTTTGTTGACTTGCAAACATTGAAGGATAAATTATAAATAAACAAACAATCCGTGTTACCCGCAGTCACATCTTTCTCTTTACCTCTTGATTCTGGCTTAAATGACAGTTGTGAACTATATAAGAAGACTTTTTCCTGTGTTCCATGAGACTCTACAGGATGTCAGCTTTATTGGACCAAGGCCCCAGCTGGAAGAAAACAAGTCTGCTTCATTGACCATCACTGAACCCTCAGAGACATCTTAAGGAATCCAGGTTGGGACAATCAGGCCACCTGGCCCCATACCTCACTTCTGTCAGTTAGCTTCATAAGCTTGTTGTTACCTCCTCTCTGTGGTGGCCCACCAAAAACGGAGTGCCACTAGTGGGGGTAGTCAGTACTGGAAGCAGCTCTAATCCCAGAGAGTCAGCAGAAGGGTGAGACTCTGTAATTTGAACCATCTTGGGTATTTGCTGGGTCTGTTCTATATGCATTTGTTTATACTGTACCTACACCCATATGGAAGCAAACGCCAAGTATTTCTTTTTGTAAAAAACAAACAAATCTTTATTGAACAAAAAATAGTTTGCGCTATACATTGTTATGAGCACCAACTGTTACTGACACTAAATATACCTGATTGAAAAACTTACTTTTCTTGATGTTGAGTTTGACATTATTGTCCTTTTTAATTTAACCTCAACAGTATTGTGTTAACATATAGCAAATTTTGAATCTTTACTGGCTGTTATTAGGTCTTAAAAAATTCATTTAGGTCTAAATGCATAATTGGTCTAACCTATATTTGGACTATTATTATCAGAAAGTGTTTTATGCACATTGATTTTTGTACGTCGAATCTCATAAGCACTAGCCATATTAACATCCATTTTTGTATAGATAACTTTTTGGACTTAAGGAATATAGGTTTAATCTCTATAAGGGAAGTATCTTTTGTTCATTTTCAACCACCTACTTATTCTCTATATATAAAGTATGTAATTTTTCTCTAACGGTAGTATGCAATATATTTTAGGTACAGCTACCCCTGGGTTTGCAGATCCATTTCACAACTTGTGTTTCCCATTGGAATTTTATATTTTATGTAATTTTTTGTTCAATAAAAATTTGTTTATTTTTTACAAAAATAAATACTTGGCGTTTGCTTCCGTGTGCTTGTAGGTATATGATTAACTATGGAAGTGCCACTAAAAAGCTAGGCCATTACCTGTTTGTATGTACTATATGCATTTGTTTGTTGGTAGTTCAATAAATTATTGCCACACTGTTTTACCCCCACCCTCTGTTGTCTGAGTAGTGTTCTGCGCATGGAAAGAGAGAGCGGGTGTTCAGTGGTACTGTATGTGCCCTGGTCCATGCGATTTCGGCTAGCAGACTAGAGCACCCGCTGACCCCTTTGTCTTTACAAGCGATTCATAGTTGACTACAGACGGATGCAATACTTGTAGTATGTATGACCAGCTTAGATTCCATCTCCAGATTTTTCTGGTAAGACAGATCATATTGAAATGATATGATTTATTCTTATAGGCGCTCTCTCTTTCTATCTCCACTTACCAGTATTGAAATCTGTGCAAATTTATTCATCACAAATCAAGGTTTTGGCGAAACAGTGGCTTAGGCAGTGAATTTGAATTTCAATCCATCATCTCTACTTAAAGAGTACAGTAACTTAAAAGTCTTACAATTTGATCAAACTGCATTTCCCCTAATACAAAAAGTTCAAGAAGTTATTTTTTTATAATTGCTCAAACCCAATCAAAAATAGCCTGTCAGACACTGGTGGTATTCATTATATATCAGATTCCCCAAACTGTAGTCTTTTTTGTTATGATACATGAAGTGACCTCCCCATGGCTAAATTTCATTTTTTTTTTCAAATTGACAATGTTTACATTCATTTCTAAATAACGGAAATGAAAATTTGTCAATTAAATTGAAACACATGAACACATGACCCTAAAGGTAACAGCCAAGAGACTTTTCTAAAAGTTACATCCACAGTACCTTGTTCGCAATGACAGCTATCAAACCACCATAAGAATGACAACCACATTACTTCATTATCAGATGGAGTCATGGTGCCTTCTTATTTGTATTTTAGAGTAACTTTTCAAAATAAGTTGCTCTTTGTTGGTATGTGAGGAATAACACTGGCCATTACATGCAGGCTCTCTCTCTAAGGGCTCATACTCACTTGAGCCGAAAACGGATGATTTTCAGCCGATAAAAAATCTGATTCAAATCGGACCAATGTTATTCAATAGGTGACATCTCATTTGCGATTTATTTCTCAGCCGAAATCGGTGTGAGAAAAAAATCGCAACATGCTGCGATTTGATGCGATTTTGGCATGATAATCGCTAATGCAATAGATGGTGCTATAAAAAATCGCATGCAAATCGCATGACAATTGCACATAATCGGACCATCCTGAAAACTGACCGATTTTTTTCCAGCAAGTGAGTATGAGCCCTTAATTTGTAATTGACTGAGCTGGTGGGTGGAGACTAACTGTTTGATATCCCTTAAACACATCACACAGAGAGATGTATTTATGCTAATCATTGCTTAGTTATCACATAGATGGAGAGGAAGCATGAAGAATATTACAGAGCAGTACTGAGCAGTGTAAATGTGAATACATCTCTGGGGGAGGTAAAAGACTTGTTGGGCTATGTTCACACTAAGGCTACTTTCACGCATCCATTTTTTGCCGTCAGGTGTAATCCTTTTTTTTTAAAAAAAAAAACTGATCCATTTTTTGGTATCGCTGGATCCGTTTTTCTCATTGACTTGCATTAGCGCCGGATCGCGCCGGGAGTCCTTCCGTTTCGTCTGTTTTTTTCCGGATCCGTCCAAAATTACAAATAATGCGGCCAGACACAACGCGTCTAGGAACGTTTTTTGTTTCCGGCGAAAAAACCGGTCAGCAGCGGATGCGGTGCTACCGGCTCAAGGGTACAATGCAAGTCTATGGGCGAATCCGGAGACCGGATCAGTCTTTTGCCTGATCCGACCACTGCATTCAGTTTTACTGCTCAGAGCATGCCCAGATCTGGTCTCTCTCTCTCTTTCCTCGTTCCAGGCATGCTCAGATTGCATTTCTCGAGGTTCAAAAGTTCAGGACGGATCCGTCTAAAAGTTTGATCTGTCGCATCAGTTTTTTACAATTTGCGCTGGATCCATATTTTTTAAACTTGGACGGATTGCGCCTCACGGCAAAAAATGGATGTGTGAAAGTAGCCTAATACAGAGCTCTACACTAAGCACTATATCAAGGATTTTGTGAGAAAAAAATTTAGATGTGAGTCCCATCAGAGCCCCAACAGAAAAAGTCACTTTAATGAAGTCCAGGGATGGACTGGGACTGAAATTTAGCCCAGGCAATTTAAATCACACAGGCCCATGCTGCCCCTGACCCCAAGCACCAGATGGAGATATATTACTAATATTACCCTGAATGGAGGAAAGCAAGACCAATTTTCTAATCATACAAATAATATTGCTACATAAGATTAAATAATCATATCAAAATAATAATATTTCAATATTACAGACAAATACCAATAAACCATAACCAAATATTACACGCATACTGATCGTTAAAGCGGTTGAGGTCTATTCTGAATCCTCATGTGTGAGGATTCTCCTGTGTCAGCATTGGGAGCAGCCGTCATGTTACCGAATATATGTAATTTTCACACCTCCGACCACATTCCGACTAATTGTACTCAGTTTTGCTAGTTTCTCTTGTATTGAATGAGGCCGAGCACATCTAGCTAGAACATGACCAGATGTATGCAAATCACACTGTAACGGGCAGGGTGGTGAAACCACTATGCTGAAGCCCAAGGAAGACCTGAAGGGGCGTGACTAGGAGCCTCGCCCAATACGATCTTGGATATGCAGCAGCTAACGACACCGAAATCCGAGGAGAGGTGGTCTAGGTGCTACTTTGCAAACATTGCAGATCAAATTTTTTTTATTTTTGCACGTTTGGAAAAGATGAATACTACCAGGACAGAGGCCAGACAAAGGACACAACTACTCTTTCGGGAGTTCATTAGGGCTGTGTTGGGGTTAGGCTGCTATCACATTTGAGTGTGTTTGCGCAGCGTTTCATCCGCAGCAATCCTTATGTGTCATGTTTCCCTATCTTAAACATGGTGTACGCAGGGGCATGCGTTTGCCTCGGCGTATGCATGCGTTGTTTTTCGTTGTGTGGCGGGTTCCGGCGAACGCAAAATGTTGGATTTTGTGAAGCGGCAAAAATCTGGCAAAATTGCGCAATCATGCACATGCGGATGAAGTGCGTCAAATAAATGCATTACTGTCTATGTAAATGTATGCGTACTCAAGAAAATGCGTTCGTAAATGCGTTCTATACGCATGTGTTTTTTTTTTAGTGAGTTGTGACTCAACCACCGGATTATTGATAGCTCTATAAAAGGAAGTGTGGACACTGTAAGGCCATAACTCTCTGGACGCTGGCTGATACCACAACACTGGCTATGTAAGTATAGAACCTTAGAAAATGTCTGTCTCTCGCTCTGCTTTTTGAACTTCGTACTAATTTTTTTTTCTGTTTACTTTTAGACGTGTTGACTGGCCTGGTACAGTGGTTGGCTCCTGGTTGGCTCCTTGTTGGCTCCTGGTTGGCTCCTTGTTGTCTCCTGGTGCTGCTTTCTGTTGTGGTGAGGACAACACTATCTATGTAAGCATAGAAGCTTTTGAAATGTCTGTCTCTTTTAGTGCTTTTTCTGTTCCTTGTAGACTGGCCGATTCTCTCTGGCGCAGTGGGTGTCTCCTGGTGCAGTGGTTTTCTCGTGGTCGTCTCCTGGTGCTGTGGTTGGCTCCTCTTGCTGCTGTATGTCCCTGGCCTGTGCTGACTGCTGTGGTGTTGGACTACTGCCTGTAATGTACGTATTGTTGTCCTTTTTTTTTTTTGGTCTACATTGTTTTTGGATCTTTACAAATTTAATTTTTCTTCTGTTCTTTTCTGCAATGTTTCATTTGACTGCTGCCTGCTCTTCAAAATGTCCTGAAGTGAAGAACAGACTTCTTCCCGTGGTAGAACGGACAAAGATTATGTAATCACATTTTCTATACTGATTGGTATGTATAGACTGGCAATACTCCACATGTGTTAAATCATGTAATTTCTTTACTGGTACCTGGCAGTGATGAAGAGCAGGAGCAGTCCAGTGGAGAGGATTCTTCCCAGGGTCGCCTGGCTCATGTGTCTCAGGAGTAAAGATGGAGTGTAAGTATTTCTTTCATCAGAGTTGTAATACAATACCGCCGCCTCCAGTTCACTGAGCGACCATGCTGCCAAGTGTATCAACCCTGCAGCCGGCAGCATCCATGATGCTCCAGAGTCCAGCACTCAAACAGCCAGCAGTATCCACAATGCTGCCCAGTCCACCACCCCTGCCCAGTCCACCACCCCTGCCCAGTCCAGCACCCCTGCCCATTCCAGCAACCCTGCCCACTACAGCACCCCTGCAGCCAGCAGTATCCACAATGTGGCCCTGTCCAGCACTTTGCCAGATGACCTACAGAGCCCAGCACTCCGACTCGGCCAAGAAAAGCGAGGTCCAAAAAAAAAATCTTGGCCTCAGGACCAAAACCAGGATCCCAAAAAAATCTGCCCACCTTGAACCCACCACCTCCAGCCTCACCTACCAATTTGTCACTACCTTCCCTTGTGTCTCTGTCTGTTCCTTCCAGTTTGTCTATCGATTCCCATGATTCCCCTTTGTCATCTATCCCCAATGTCTCCACTGTCATCCCTGATCCAATCCTTCAATTTGTTGCCCCTTCCCCTGTAACCCCTTCCTCATCAACTACCAACCATTCCTCACATCTCCACACCCCCAAGGTCCTCCCCATTTCACCCTCACGTAAACCCCGAAGAAAAAACAAATCACCCAACCTTAACCCTTTTTTTTGTAAATAAAAGTTGTATTTTGTTAGCACTATATCTTGCGTTTTTTTTTAGCTTTATGCGCCGCCGCCGACACAAACACAATTTATTTTTGAGGGAAAGTAGTTTATATTATATATTTATATATATATAGTATATATTAGCAAACATTAGGGGTAAATTACATTACTTGTACATGGTAACAAAACAGGTACATTGAAACATAACAGGTATGTAATGTTTGACATTACTGGTATGTTTTAAACATAACAGGTACAAAACATAACAGGTACATTAGCGGCTTAAATAATTTCTTCTTGCCATGCCACACGTCCATTATCTGAAACAAAGTAAGCGGCAAACTTATCCCTCATCTGGGCAACTTCCACTGGTAATCATGCAATGTAACAGGTTCCTCAGGTTGTAAGCTTGGTCGCTCTTATACCATGATGTAGTTGTGCAGAACAACACATGCTTTCACAACCTCATAAATTTTTAGATTAATGGATGTACACAAAATGCGCCATTTCGATACCAGCAATCCAAATGCACACTCCACGGTTCTTCGTGCCCTTGTCAGTCTTTTTGTGTGATTTAAGTTCTGACTTGAGTATGGCTTAATGAGGTTGGCCCACATTTGGAACGCCTCATCACCAGCAACATCAAAAGGCATTGGCGGTCCATCAGTGTTGGGCAGAGGTCGTGGCGGGGGAAAATTAAAATCATTCCCATAGAGGCGCTGGCTCATGTCTGAGTTTTTGAATGTCGATGAGTCATTGCCTCATCCAAATGAGCCAATGTCCATGGCAACGAATCTACAATCGGCATCCACAATAGCTATCAGAACAATGGAAAAATATTTTTTAAAATTGAAGTACTCTGCTCCACTTCCAAAGTTTCATAATCCTAAGATGTTTGTCGTCCACAGCCCCCACACAGTTAGGAAAAATTGCAAATTTCCTGGAATTTGGAAGCATTTTCATTCCAGAGTTCACTTGTGGGTTGGGGGAGGAATTCTTGCTGCAGAATGCCAACTAAAGCACGACAAGTGTCTACAATAATCCCAGAAAGGGTGGATACTCCAATCCTGAATTGGAAATGTAACGAGAAGAATGTCTCTCCAGTAGCCAGGAATCTGCGGAAAAGAAAATGAAAAACAAAAATCAGTACACTGCTTAGGGTTAGGGATAGGGTTAGGGATAGGGTTAGGGATAGGGTAGGGTTATTTGTGACAAGAGTTTCTTTTTCAACACTACGTACCTCAGGGTGACCAAGAGATGTTCCTCAGCAGGAATTGCTCAACGGAGCTGTGTGTCCTGCCTGGCAATGGATCCTTGGACATGTAGCAGCAAGTCATTGAAGCTCTCTAGCGACATCCTCATGTAGTCAAAAAACTTCTCCGGGTTTTACTGCAGCTCGTTGTACAAACAGTTGAAGGCTCCACGGCTCTCTCGTAGGTCAGGGATGGGGTGTTGCCAATAAAGACGACATCTTCTCAGTCTTTCTCAGCCAGTGTCAGTCTAGGTCCATGCCAACTCCACTCCATATATGGTCTTCAGTGTGTCTTCACTTTCACATTCCAAAGATTGCTTACAGGGTGTTGTTCCAAGATATAGAAGCCATATTGCCACACCACATACAGCTCTGGCAAAAATTAAGAGACCACTGCACAGTTTTATAAAAATCAGCTTCTCTACATATCTGACAGTCATTCAATTCCAGTGTCAGTTGAATTCCAACCAGAGTATACCTCATTCTACTTAATGTGCTTCTGATTAGGTGATCACCTGAACCAAATCTTATTTAACGAGGGAAAGTATAAAAAAACACTGCTGTAGTGTTCACAATCCTCTTTCAATAGGACAAGCTGGATGGCAAAACAAGGGCTAGTAATATCCCAAAAGTAATAGGAATGAAAAAAAATAACTTTTAACCATGCCAAAGGAGTTAAAAAGAAAAGTCTTGAGTGAGGAAAAGAAGGGCTCAATTCTGGCTTTACTAGCAGAGGGATACAGTGTGCGTCATGTTGCCTCCATCCTTAAAATTTCTCTAAGACGACAGTCCATTACAACAAGGTCAAGCAGCAGACTTTGGGAACAACAGACCGGCAGAGGGCAAAAATGACTCTCCACTGACCGGGATGACCATCATCTTATTCGAATGTCACTCAGCAACTGCAGGATGACATCTAGTGACCAAAAAATGAATGGCAAATGGCAGCTGGGGTGAAGTGGATGGCAAGAACAGTTCTTAACAGGCTCCTAAAGGCAGGGCTCAAGTCATGTAAAGCTAGAAAAAAGTCTTTCATCAATGAGAAGCAAATGAGAGCAAGGCTGAAGTTTGCCAAAGACCATAAAGATTGGACCATAGAGGACTGGAGTGTGGTAATCTTCTCTGATGAGTCTAATTTTCAGCTTTGCCCAACACCTGGTCGTCTAATGGTAAGACCTAGACCTGGAGAGGTGTACAAGCCACAGTGTCTTGCACCCACTGTGAAATTTGATGGAGGATCGGTGATGATCTGGGGATGCTACAGCGAGGCTGGAATTGGGCAGGTTATTGTTTGCGAAAGACGTATGAATCAAGCCGCATATAAGGTTACCCTGGAAAAACAGTTGATTCCTTCTGCTCAGACGTTGTTCCCCAACTCTGAGGACTGGTTTTTCCAGCAGGACAATGTGCCATGCCACACAACTAGGTCAATCAATGTGTGGATGAAGGACCACCACATCAAATCTCTGTCATGGCCAGCCCAATCTCCAGACCTGAACCCCACTGAAAACCACTGGAATGTAATCAAGAGGAAGATGGATAGTCACAAGCCATCAAACATAACTTCACCCAAAAGCAGTGTGAAAGACTGGTGGAAAGCATGCCAAGACGCATGAAAGCTGTAAACCACGGTTATTCCACAAAATATTGATTTCTGAACTCTTCCTGAGTTAAAACATTAGTATGGTTGTTTCTAAATGATTATGAACTTGTTTTCTTAGCAGTATTTGAGGTCTGCAAGCACTTCATTTTTTTGTTATTTTGACCATTTCTCATTTTCTGAAAATAAATACAAAATTTATTGCTTAGAAATTCAGGGACATGTTGTCAGTAGTTTCTAGAATAAAAGTTTACATTTTACTCAAAAATATACCTACAAAGAGAAAAATCAGACAAACTGAAAATTTTGCAGTGGTCTCTTAAACTTTGCCAGAGCTGTATATTACTAACTTATGTAAGGTTAATAATTGATTTCATTAGCCATTCTCTCCTTCACACTCTCCTCCCACCCTTTGTTTGTTCTAGTCTCTGCTGATACAGTTTAATAATTATGGGTTCAAAAATTACAGAGGCTGCAATATTTTCCAAATTTAACTACACATATATTAGTTATCACATTATCAATACAAAGACAATGGATATGTACATAGAAACGTGGGAGCAGATTGTTCTACTCTATCATTTTGTCATGAGCTTCCCATAGACCCATATTACTCCTGTGTGTGTTAGGCTGTTATATATTTAGTGTAATATTCCAACATATACCTTATTTAAAAGTGAGAAATTTACACAGATATAGAACCTAGTAATAACAAAATCGATGCACCATGATAGGCTTTCCATCCTCCCCCATATATTATAATAAAGAAGCAGAATTCTTAGTTAAAATATATTACTAAATGTTTAATATTCTCTTGTAATATCGATTTTTTGCAACGTTTATTAAAAGTTCAGTTCCTATTTTTTCCCTAGGAATTGGTACCTACTGTGTCCTTAAAACACTGAAACCAACAGGGCCCCCAAGATAGTGACGTAGTGACAGACAAGTTTTCCTTCCATATCATTAGATCTAATTCCCTGTGGCTTTCCTGTCATTCCCTCGGCAGTCAGAGCCGTTTTCTAGCGCAGATCACGCAGCATTCATTTATAAGTGACCTGATTTATTTATTTATAGCGTCATTAATTCCACAGCACTTTACAGACATTATCTGATTTGCTGTATATCTCTATTATCACATACCCCATGTTTTTTTGGCATCTCATTTTTTATGCATTGTGTGGTTTAGTGATATTATTAGTCCTGCATAATATGTTTACTTCTTTATGTTGCCGTTAGATGACATAAAATGACAGTCAGCACTTTCAAGTGTTCAAAACAGAAGGCAAAGGCAATAAGTAATGCATAATGCATCTGATAGAATATATGATGGTGTGGAGAGGAAGCTGGCAGGTAAATTGCTCTTCTGCAGCTTCAGATTTTGGTTGATAACAAAGGAGAAAGGATTATCATTCTCCAGGGCACATAGTCCGGATCTCCTATAGGATTACATCACAAGAGAGTGTCATCCTGTCACAGTTCATGGGCATCGAGGAGCTGATTGTTACAGCCAGTGATTCCATCCGAGAGTCAGCCTTCCGCATTTTTCCAGCAGTGTATCTTCTGCTTAGAAAGATGGAAAAGATATATGACAAACAAAATTACTAGTGACAGGCATGTTAAACGGAGGTGAATATATGGGTTTTAGAGATGGTGCAGTATGTCGGGAATGATGTGTTATCATTAGTGTCAAGTAGAGAGGATTCACCAGATGGAGCCCTTCTTTTTCATTTCCACTGGATGTTATCTTTAATCATGTGTGTTTTTCTTCCATTATGATAATGAAAAGCTGTTTGTGAGCATTTGTAATGGCCTGCTAACAGAACATACAATGTACGTTCACAATCCAATTGTATAATGATGACTACCTGCAGGTTGATGTAATTTCCATTTCTTGAATGAACAAGACTGGTCCAAAAAACATAATTTTTCTTTTATTCAGAGCATCAGGGCTCTACCTGGAGAACACAGCATGAGTATGACCAATTCTGACCTGCTAATACATCTTAAGACAGATGGGCTCAACCTGCGGCCTGCAAAGCCATTCTACGACACACGTTTAACTACCGTATTTATGTTCTAAAGGTTCTGATGCTAAGAGCAGAGTACTGAAGTTATATCTATTTCAATATCACCTGAAATGATTGAAACAAAAGTGAGAGACATGTCATGTGTGAGCACTCTCTGTAAGCGGCTCAATATCCAATGGCAGAGAGAAGAGGAGTGGTGCTGGCAGAGTTGTCCCATTTAACTGGCACTGATGTAGGCCACCTCCTTATGGCAGAAATTCCAAGAAGCGAAAACCACACTTGTTTGACATATAACACATATTGTTTAGAAAAATCTTAGAGAAGGCTATCATATAAGCCTTTGTTCACATTTTGGTTTGACATATGCATTTTGAAAGTTCTTGAACATCCCCATATATAAAGCCTATTTACCCATACCTCCCAACTCTGTAAAATATGGAGGGATTCATACTGCAATTTATATTTTATGCTAAGCATGTATCCTCACCTGTCCAGTACTTTAACTGTGTCCACACAAAAATAATTCTCCTAGTGAAGCCCATTAGTGTTCTCACACAGTATGGTACCCTTTCATGGTCTCCACTGTGCTTTCTATACAATAAGATGCCCCTAGAGTCCCCCACACATAGAATACTGCCAATACAATTCCCACTATACTCTATGATGCCCCACAGAATTCACATCACAAAGTATGATGCCCCCAGCAGACCCCTCCTACAGTATGGTACCCCTTTCATGGTCTCCACTGTGCTCTCTATACAATAAGATGCCCCTATGGTCCCCCACACATAGAATAATGCCAATACAATTCCCACTGTACTGTATGATGCCCTACAGAAGCCTTATCACACAGTATGATGCCCCCAGCAGACACCTCCTACAGTCTGGTGCCCCTACAACCCACCCCCTCAGTTTGATGTCCCCAAAGACCTCCTTTTTTGCTTTTTCTCAGTGCTACCAAATGAACTCAGTATAGTTTGGAGTTTACTAACCTAACGTCAGGATCACGTGTGGATGGCTCTTAGGTCTCGGACCTATGAGGGTGAGCAGTGAGTCTTTGCAGACAGGGGACAACATCCGTGGTCAGTATGATTCACTCTCTGTGAACTCCAGTTGGAGACATGAGGAAGCCAGTAACTTGCTATAAATAGGGGGAGGTTGTATCATGGCAGGCGCAGCCTCATCGTTGGAACAATTCCCTGCCACTTCATTATCGGTCTCTCCTGAGGAACCCAGTTATGAGGGGGAAACGCGTCGAGGGTTATGGAGTGTGACCTTGAGATTATGCCATGATGGTATCTCGGTTACATATGCAGAGAAACCTTTGAGATAAGTACCGTAGTTATATATCAAGATCAATGCTTATTTTGACGGACTATCTACTGGTATATATAAGAATGCTGTGCATTCACATATATGTTTATTGTGGTGGTACAATTTTGTGTATTATTGCCAACTTTTGGTATTAGTATGGCACTATATGTGACTATATATTGGTGTTTCCAAACTCAAACTTGTATATATTAAAATGGTATTGATATAGGCTGACTGAAATACCTTTTCTCTTTCTTACACATATATATATTTGTGCTCCTACATACTGCTATTCATGAAGAACTGATTAATATTTATAAACAGTTACAGGCCATCTGGCTCTCTGTTTCAGACTATTACGTCTTATAGGGCATGATAGGAGAGAAGGGACAGCCATCGGACGAGGCGGGGAGACATTCTCGTTTTATCTTAGGGTGCCAACCTCCGCATCTAGGTAGGAATACAGTCAGCTATTTTTGATAATAGGGTCAACCCACTTTCTGCACCAAATGGCTGAGTTTGTATGTTATTAATGTGCACCTCACCTAGTCACAATATCCTTTTCTGAGGCTTTTTTCTGATACACTTAGTGTTTATCAGTGGATCAGGATATAGTTATATCTGAGCCAGATCACAAATTTCTGGCCACTAAGGACTGGTTGGAGATTTTTCTATGTTTAAACAGTATTATTCCTGCAGTTCTGTGAGCCTATTTTAGTTAGGCAACCTCTCTAGGGGACCATTTTTAGATATCTATATATATAAAGTTGAAAGTGTGTATGTGTGTATCACCAACCAATCACGGACTATATTACATTTAACCAGAGCCGCCAACCAATCACGGAGTATCTTACATTTAACCAGAGCTGTATGTATCAAGCCATCTCTAGCTCTTTGCTGACATCAAGTGGACTATTTGTGTAACCACATCTTTATTTCCAACTATAACTGATTAGAGCTTCACAAACTGTGACAGCACAGTTCACTCTTCACCTAGAGGCGTGTGGGAAAATGAGAAGTCAGGTGCTTCTGCAGTATGAGGCTGTGTATAGAGAAGAGTGAGGCGCTGCAGGTGGAGGCTGTGTATATGGCGACGGGGACAATGAGAGATGTGAGTGGAAAAATGAGAAAAGTGAGGTACTGCTGCAGTATGAGGCTGTGTATAGAGAAAATTGAGGCTCTGCAGGTGGAGGCTGTGTATAAGGCGACGAGGACAATGAGAGATGTGAGAGTGAAAATGAGAGAAGTGAGGTTCTGCTGCAGTATGAGGCTGTGTATATAGAAGAGTGAGGCACTGCAGGTGGCCGCTGTGTATAAGGCCACATTCACACGTTCAGCATTTGGTCAGCATTTCACAATACACAGGAGGGTCTCACAACGTGTCCTCCCCTCTCACCCAGCATACTCCCCCGTGTCATATCTGTGTATATGGAAGAAAGTGAGGTGCTGCTTCAGTATGAGGCTGTGTATAGAGAAGAGTGAGGTGCTGCAGGTGGACGCTGTGTATAAGGCCACATTCACACGTTCAGCATTTGGTCAGTATTTCACAATACACAGGGGGGTCTCACAACGTGTCCTCCCCCTCTCACCCAGCACACTCCCCCATGTCATATCTGTGTATGTAGAAGAGTGAGGCGCTGCAGGTGGAGGCTGTGTATAAGGCGACAGGGAAAATGAGAGTTGTGAAGGTGAAAATGAGAGAAGTGAGGTGCTTCTGCAGTATAAGGCTGTGTATATAGAAGAGTGAGGCGCTGCAGGTGGATGCTGTGTATAAGGCCACATTCACACGTTCAGCATTTGGTCAGTATTTCACAATACATAGGGGGTCTCACAATGAGTCCTCCCCCTCTCACCCAACATACTCCCCCGTGTCATATCTGTGTATATGGAAGAAAGTGAGG
>VIAB01015500.1:48842-59105 GCA_009801035.1 Oophaga pumilio | reverse complement strand
GGGATCGCTGGTGTATCGTTATGTGAGACCCAGCCTTTAGGGATGGTTTTCCATTTTGTCTTATTGAGGCATGGCCTGTCTCTGCAGGAATTATCCCTGCTGTGTCCTGCAGAGATTAGGTTCCCTGGCCAATCCCGTGTCAGCATGCTCTATATATGGCAGCTCAAGCCACCACTCTTTGCCCAAATGTTTGATTCTAGTCTATTTGATCAGCTACAGTCCTGTTTGTGCGTTGTCTATTTGTTTTGTCCATTATTGACCTTATCCTGACTGACCTCTCCACTCCTGACCACTGCTAGGTATCCTGAACCTGTGCTGCCTGCCACAACCTCATACCATCTGAGCAAGTTTTTGTCTTTGCTCTCCTGTACCGCGTTCCCAGACCTCTGACCCTCTGGTCATCTGCTGCAGTCCCTGGGACTGCCCTGGAGTGGTACCTGATGACTACCTGCGGCCAAACCTATCCTCACCACTAGAGGCTCTAGTAAAAACCAGGTAATCTCCTATTCCTGGCCCGTGACTCAGTGGGTCCACAACCAGCAGTGTTATATTCGCCCCCAGTTACAGTGCACTACTGGACAAGACTTTCTAAAATGCTATAGTGCCACAGATGAAAAAAATATACACATACTCACTTCTCAGGATGTTAATATTCCAGCAATGTTGGCGCTGTGTCTCCCGGTGGTCATGTGAAATTGTAATACCATGAGAGCACTGCAGCTTTTCATTGCTCACTGATAAGCTGCAGCATTCCGATCAGAGCTGTGCCATTCCAGTGATATCAGCACTGTCTTAACCAGCAGCCATGTGACATTGTCACGTAACTGCAGCGTCTCATCATCTGCCATGGGTATGCTGCACCATTCACGTAATGTAACAGCATCATATGATTGCCTGGAGACAAGTGCGTTTTTTTTTTTTGCAGAATGTACCAAACTGATTTGGCCACTCCAAACATTTCTGCGATGCATTTCTTTTTTTTTCCAACCTAATGATGGTTTATTACTTTTCCATTTAGAGCTTCTTTGACTGCATGCAAGTTCACAGGAAAACCTAAATGCAAATGCCACACCAGCAATCAGCTCCAGACCTTTTACATTTTAATTTTTGATGGATTAATGAGGAAATAGCCCATGCAGCCAATTAAAGAGCTTTTGAGATAATTTTCCAATTACTTTTGGTTCTTTTTAAAAAAGTCTGCTACATAATAAAGATCTGTAATTCCTAAACACTTACTACAGATAGGGTATGAATACCATCAAATTAAAGCGGAGAGTCTACTTTAAGCCCATATTGATTGTATAACTGTATCTTGAATATGTTTTGGTAAACTGGTAATAGGCCAAAACTTGTCACATGACCGCCCACTCACACTAAGAATACTGGGGAATTGTGAAAGCATGCACACTACAACCGGTCACGATTTCATTTGTCTGCAATCAAGTGAAGTGACTGCAGACTTTTTTCTTAAGCCAGGACAGCCTATTTAACCAGTCTTATCTAAATGTTTAAAAGTTAGGTCAGCCAATATTATACTTTTGAATTATGGTATTTTTAAATAAGCACAGTGCAATCGTGAGGTTTGGTTTCAAATGATGACTATTTAGAAATGAAATTGTATTTGCTGAGTATTGTTTTCTTATGAACCAGAAGCACATTTGTTTAATTATATCTCATTTGAAAACAATTTGAATAGCGTTGAAAAAAACTGTAGTATAATTATTCGTTAAAGCTTAAAGTGCAGGTCTTCAAACCTTTCAAATCGGATGTTTCATTTTCCTGCTGGTGAAAATGGCTAATCAGCTGCTAATCATTTGAAATACCAGAACATTAATTTAATTAAAAGCTCATTTATCTTCCACAACAAGAAACACTAAATATTTACCAGGCATGTTGGGGGCATTTTTAGCTGAAGTGTCTGTGTCGTCAGTTTATCCTATTTATTTATTTTCTGCATATGCAATTTTTTTTTTAATATCCTGGACTTACCACCATGGAATTCAGGAAAATTATGTTGCTATATGGTTAATCTTGTATATGGTTTGACCCCAATTCATCATATAATTGATATATTAAAAATGTTTGCAGCTTTCACAAGTTTTTGCTTTTTGAAATGTGGACAGAGATCAGTCGTGAGAGATTCATAATTTTAGCCACCAAAGTACCATATTTAGTTAGGGTTGTGGTTAGGGTTGTGATTATGGTTAGGGTTGGGATTAGGATTAGGGGTTTGTTGGGATTAGGGTTGTGATTAGGGTTATGGTTAGGGTTGGGATTAGGGTTAGGGGTGTACTGGGGTTAGGGTTGTATTTTGAATTGGGGGTTTTTCACTGTTTAGATACGTCAGGGGATCTCCAAACACGACAGGGCGCCACTATTGATTCTAGGCAATTTTGCGTTCAAAAAGTCAAACGGTGCTCCCTCCCTTCTGAGCTCTGCCGTGCGCCCAAACGGTGGTTTACCCCCACAAAAGGGGCATCAGCGTACTCAGGACAAATTGCACAACAATATTGGGGGTCTAATTTCTCCTGTTACCAGTGTAAAAATAAAAAAAATGGGGGCTAAAAAATGATTTTTGTGAAAAAAATATTTATTTTTCACAGCTCTGGGTTATAAACTTCTGTGAAGCACTTGGGAGGTTCAAAGTGCTCACCACACATCTAGATAAGCTTCTTGGGGGGTCTGGTTTCCAAAATGGGGTCACTTGTGGTGGGTTTCCACTGTTTAGGCACATCAGGGTCTCTGCAAACTCAACATGATGCCCGCAGACCATTCCATCAAAATCTGCATTTCAAAACGTCACTACTTCCCTTCCAAGCCTTGAGACATATGCCCAAACAATGGTTCCCCCGCCACATATGGGGTACCAGCAAACTTAGGACAAACTGGACAACTTTTGAGGTCCAATTTCTCCTGTTACTCTTATCCTGTTATCCTGTTAACATTTTTGTGGTATTTCCTGAAGAAGTCATATAGACTTCGAAACGCATAGATTAAACCACCATTACGTTTTTCAACTACTTCTGGATTTGAATTGAATGGCAGCGTGGATACAATCCACAAATTTCCTCTATAACATAGTAGATGGATATGGGATGTTTGGGTTTATGAACATTGTCCATTCAGCTTACCATAAAGTGCTATTCAGAAGGCAGGTTGAAAAGCAGCAGCTCTGTTCTTGTTTTGATTATCCCCGATATACACCTTAACACCTTTTTGGCTGACATATTGATAGAGTTGAGGGTTAGTATAACTTGCCGACGTTGACAGATAGGCGGCCGGGAAACAGTTGTTCTGCATACTGAATGTAAAACTCGGTATAACTGATATATTTTCACATTATTTTTTTAACTCCTGCTCCTAATTACTATGTACAAGGGCTTCTAGTTTATGTTCATGATGAAGTAGTGAAAACTGAAAAAAAAAAAGTTGAGTGTGGATTCATTATCAAAAATTACATTAACACAACAGATAAGTGTGTTTACATGTTCCGGCATATCTGAATGAATGATTACTTTGAGCGTACTTTTTTCTTTGATAAAGTATCTTGTAAATGTCTTTGTATTACAAAATATTCAAAGGTAATTCATAATAAAGAAAAGCGTGTCATTGTTTCCACATTTGAAAACAATGTAAAACCAATTAAATTCCAGGTAATGAAATAGAAATTCATGAAGCACAAAATTAACAATATTATTCCTAAACCTCTTATTAACCAATATCCTATATAGAACCTTGCAGAGGTTGTCACATAAAGATAACCCTATCTGTTCAGTGTATATATGGATGTCATAGATGAAAAGCCCCTCTATCAGCCAGAATGGCATGCCATCTGTGTGGATAGCCTTCTGCGATGGTTCAGCATATTAAGCTGGCCATATACATCTGGTACCAGACTGTAAGTGCTTATTTGCTCTTAAACTATCTCTCCCGACTCCTGAATACGTGAGTGTTTGGTGCAGCCAAATTCAGACTGCCCAGCCCTTGGCTCCTATGACATCATCTACTGTATCTGGGGGGATTCCATACACAGTAGCCTGTGGGCCAATCCCAACAGTATCTGTACCTAATAGTGATGAGCGAAATTCTCGGATAAGGCGTCATGCTCGTGTGCTAAACCGGTGTCTCCGAAAAATATGTTCGAGTCCCCGCTACTTCAAGCCTCGTGGCTGTTCAAGTGCCACAACACATGCAGGGATTGCCTACTTGTGAGGTAAACCTTGCATGTGTTGCGGCAGTCTAATATTCTCGAGACATGCAGCCGCAGTGACTCAAATGTATTTTTCGAGCATGCCGAAGACGCTCGGGCAGTACCATATCAGAGCACATTTGATCATCACTAGTGCTTAAAGGGAATCTGTCACCCTAAATTGGCGGGATATTTAAATGATGGCAGTCAGGTCAGATGGACGGTGTTTTGGGTACTTGCCTTAACATGTTGTTCGCTGCTGTCTCCATTATTTCTGGGAATTGTAGTCGTTGCCCTTCATATAACGCACCTGCGCATTGTAATCTGGGGGCATAGCATACTGCGCGTGAGCAATTCAAGATTGCAATGTGCAGGCGCGTTATATGGAGGGCAACGACTACAATTCCCAGAAATAATGGAGACAGCGGCGAACAACATGTTAAGGCAAGTACCCAAAACACCGCCCATCTGACCTGACTGCCATCATTTAAATATCCCGCCAATTTAGGGTGACAGATTCCCTTTAATATATTTGGGTGCATTTAGGCTACTGTTCTCCAGGAGAGAAAATGAATGGACAGACAAAACTGTCCTAGGAATAACAACTGATCACTGCGCATTGGCATGGCTGGTTCTTATTTTTAAAAAGTATTCAGCAGATTAGATTTGGGGATCAGGTGCTGCTGTTGCTTATAAAGACGTAGAGAACCACTTGTGACTTTTTGACCAGTGAAGAGGAGTTGGGTAAATTATTTTACTGTAATTGAGGACAACACTGTAGCAACTATTTAACATAGCTCTGTTTTTCTTCTAAATGCTGAAAATATGCCTTTAACCCAGGAGTGGGGAACCTCAGGCACATGGATAGTTTATTAATTTTTCTCCAACCCTTGGGCAGATTCCCTGGGACCCCAGTACTCAAACTGGCAGCTGTGTTTTAACGGCTTCTGGCCCTTTAATTTTGTCTTACTCTGTGAGCATGCACACACATTGTTCACTACTGAATGCTGTGGCACGTGCAATGAAAGATTATGTTGTAAAGCTGGCTAGTGCCAGCGTCAGGATGTACTGTGTGGATTGAGTTGGCGCACGATGAGCTCCCGTCCCACAGAAGAGGAACGCAGCGGCAGTGGCTCCTGTGATGTCTATGCCGCATCCCCATGTCTCATGTTAGGTACAGTATATACCACAGCCCCATGTCACTTGTGATGTATATACAGCAGTCTCTGTCTCTTATGTGATGTATATACTGCAGACCTGCCACTACTTGAGTTCTCTAAATGTGACGTGAGCATTGATGATTGTCACACTGTGAGACCTGCCGTAAAAGAACTTGCAGCAGTAATTTGTACAGAGCACAGGTGTCTGTGTTCGGTATAAATTTCTTCTGTGAGTTCTTTACAAAACTTATCAAGAGTTGCCTGCGCTCCAGAACGAAACAAATCTGGAAAAGCAGTTACAAGTAGCAACATCATCCATAGCACCTACCATCACATGTCCATCAAAGAGAAGCAGTCCCAGCTGTCACATTAGGGGTAAGCTAATTAAATGTTTGACCAAATATAGCAGGCTTATTTTCAAGTTGATAATTTTGTACGTCCCCCAAAGGAAGATACAAATATCCAAATGGCCCCAGGAAGAAAAAAACTTCTCCTCCCCTGCTTTAAGCTCTTAAAAAAACAGTGATGCACAAGGTCAATACATAAACTCATAACCAAACCATCAGGGCACTGCATGGGGGACACGTGTCCGACATAAAGGAAAACGGGAGCGCTGATGGTCCCCGCCACCTCCTTACACCAGCAAAGTGAATAAGAATCCTAAAATCTCATGCACACTTTGCTTTGTGACTTGCAGATTTGGTGCAGATTTAAATTTGCTGCATGTCAATTCTTTCAGCATTTTTGCTGCAGATTTCATGAGTGGGAAAAAATCTGCACTAAAAGTGAAAGTAAAAAAGAGGGAAAATGCTGCAAAAAAGTGCTTTTGTTTCCTGCCAAGAGATGCAGAAATGATGCAGAGAGTTCTGCACAAAATATTTAACGTGTGCATATACCCTTAAAGGAGAGCTCTGGAGATTTTTTTATTTTTTTTTCCTTTTATTAACAATCAGGTATGTACTGTATATGTGTGATGAGTGCAATAATATACTCACTGGTCACCATCTTCTGGCATTTTCAGTGGTGCTTTGGCTTCCCATGACTGCAATTGTTACCTGCTGCATCACACTGTGTCTTTTGTGTGGCTCAGAGGTCACATTTTACATTTTCTTAATGCAAGTATATGAGTCTTTGAAAGAGGCTACAAAACCTTGTTCTGACTGTCATACACTGGTATTACGAAAGTAACCGCCTCTCCACAGAACGGGCACAGTGTGATCCGCCAGGTTACTAATGCGGGCACATGACACCGGAGCGCTGCTGAAAATGGCAGAAGACCGTAGTGAGTTTATTACTGCACTCATTACACACATACGTGCCTGATTTGTTACTGATGGGAGAAATTTTTAAAAATCACCCTAGTGACTCCTCCATTAAATCCTTCTGGAATCATTAGTCTTATGTATAGCTTTGTTCTTAAACTATGTACTGACGAAGAATGCAAGAGGAAAGATTGGTTTTCTCAGGTTGGACCCAAACCCTTTTTTCCTATCTGGTAGTGCAAAACATTACAGTGCTTTCAACAGAATTTTGATCTTGTAACAAGGAGGGGGACTAAAAACTGTTACTTCTATTTAACAACACTACAAATACCATAATAAGCATCTGATTTAGGCCGGGATCACACATGCGTGAAACTCGCACAATTCTCATGCGAGTCTCTCGCATGAACACCCGGTGCTACCGCCGGCACTCGGACCGGAGCGTGCTACTGTTTGTAATTCTATGCATGTGTGATCCCGGCCTTAAAGGGAACCTGTCATGTCTCAAAAACTTGTCAAGTAAATGGCATTCTAAAACTGTGCAGCCGCTGCACTGCAAGGCATGCTGCTGAGAGGAAATTTACTTTACTCCTCCTGGCTGCCTCCAGCTTTCAGTCGTAGAGATCGACACTGCTTCAGTTACCACTCAGTACATAGTGAGCAGCCGCTGAAGCCACACCCTGGCATTGACTGATAGCCGCCTCTGCAGTATATCAGTGCTGTCATTCAGGGCTGGTGTGTGATTACAGCAGCTGCTCACTGTATACTAAGCAGTGATTGAAGCTGACCTCTGACTGAAAGCCCGAGGCTGCAGGAAGGAATAAACTTAATTTCATCTCGGTCTTCCAGTTGAGCGGCAGCGTGGCTTTCAAACGCTGCTAACCTGCAGATTGACCCCATATCTGCAGGTATTCTTTGCTGAAGCTGTAAATAGAAAGTAGTACTCTAATTAGGATTTGTTTTATTGTTTATCACAAACTATAACATGTTTTACAAGAAATATTTCCATAGCTGTTGTAGATCTGTTGATTCTTATATGCAATCACATTTAATTTGCTAATTTGTACTTCAGCCACCCTGTGTAATTTCTTTCAGAACACTTGAAATGTGGACTTATTATTCTCAATCAACCACTGGACAAACATCTCTTAGACCAACTGTGGAGCAAAGGTACTTCATTTGCTGCTTATGTAGATCATATACTTAAAAATATGATTCCAGTGTGCAGTATTTAGTTACATGTGCCCCTACATGTGAACTCACAGCTGCTGAATATAGTACAGCAGAATGTGATTAATATTCTTTAAGACCTGGCAGAAAAAAATAAGGCTAGACAAGGAGTACTCTGTTAATTGATTGTGTACAAATCTAGTCTGTGAGTCAAATATTACTTCCTAAACTGAAGTTATATTTGGCATTGCACCATAAAAAACTCTTGAAATATTAACACAAAAATGTAATTTTTTTTTCCTAACTGCAATTAGGATAAAAACAATTCTAAGTTGAATCCTGTTTTTTAAAAGGCTATGATTGATTTTCAAGAATGCATCGCTCCTTTGTGTCCCAGGCCAGTGCACTGCTGAATGATTGACAATTCAGAACAAAGGCATTGTCACACCCTCACCTGAACTAAGCGTCTTCCCTTTACCTCTGCAGCATTTGAGGAACACAGGAGCAACAGCGCAGTAGCAACCCGACTTCAGAGGAGCGCTTGCAAATTCTAGAGCAAACCGCTTGCAAGTTTATACTTCTTGCCGAGGAAAGTGGCTAACACTGGCTCCTCACCTGCAGACTATGCCACACCTGCTAGCATCAGGCTCCTCCTTTAGCGAGAAAGCAGTAGAAAAAGCTCATAAAATAAAACATGAAAAGAAAATAATCCAATTACATCTTGAGAGAAAAAAAATAAATTAAATGCATCCCCAACCGGGAAATCAAGGGTGAGTGCTATGTCCTCCAATGAAGACTACAAGGAACACATATGACATTGAGTATCAAAAATCTATTTTTCACATTTGTGTCATTGGGGGACTCACAAACCATGGGACATCCCATAGCTGTCCCCGCGGTGGAACTGAAAAACCAAATATTATACTGTCACCAAAGAAGTTTTCCATTCCTGCTGCCATCGGGGCATTTGCTGACTGCAGTATCTTCCTACCAAGACTTGCATCTGCAGAAGCAAAGGTGTAGACTTGTGGAATTTGTGAAACCTAGTCTCTAAACGCTAGCAGGCAAGGTATAGTTTTTCAGGGGAGGAGCCAATTTTCCATTAGATGTATTTATAGTGTTAGCCTCCAGTTGGCAGCAGACTATTCAATGGTTTCTGTTTCCCCCAGTGAGATGAATGAGAAATTGCAAATTTGCTTGTGTTTACAAGCACTTTGCAATGTTACCCATTTATGATGATGAGACAACCTCTTTAAAAGAGTTTAGTGATCAACTAGTTTCATAATGCTAGAGGACACCATTAATTTCCTATTGGCAGGGATTCAATTTCTATGAACCCTATTGTCTTTGTGCTAGACAAGTTCCATAGGATCTCATGGTGTGTCTCATGCATCCACATGGATGTTATTAGGTCACGGGAGTTAAACTTCAATTGATATTAGCAAGTGATTCCTCCAATATTTGAGACAACTTTCATTCTTGCTTGTTAAGGTGCAGCGTATGATGTATTTTCTACTTTGCAGTACACAAAGGGTGCAAAAAAAAAAGAAAATGACTTTTGGAAATGGTTCTCTATTTTGTACATTATTTTTGTCCGGTTCATTGGCGATGGAGACTCTGGCTATAGTGGTTCTTATACAACACAGAATAAAGGAAAAGAAGGAAAAATTAAATCCCACAACCTGTTGGGAGTGAAGCCTGATCGCTAAATGTAAACACCAGATTAGCAAGTCATGAATGTAAATCATAACTTAATATATCATTAAAATGATTGCAGCCGCAGTTTAACAAAAATTAAATAACCCGCCTATCGCATAGACAAAAATCAATATTCACTAGGTAGATTTTGCCTAAACAAGAAAAAAAAAATCTTCAGTGGTATGGATATATCATGAATGCTTCCGTCAGTGGTCAGTTATAAAGAGTGCTGCATAAACCAAAAACCAAAAGACCCACCTAGAAGAATAAATAAAAAATGTGTATATCCTACAAAAGATAGGTCCATCAGGGGAGTTGTAATGCATGTGCATAGGCGTACCCACCGTGGGGCAGGAGGGCTGCGCTTCCCCCCCCGCTAGAAGCAGGAGCGCACAATGAAAGAACACCTCCTGGCCGCGGACAGGGTCGGTCTGGCCTGGCGGGGTACCGGAGATTCCCCCAGTGAGCCCTTGGCTAAGGGAAGGAGAAGAAGAGGAGAAGGAAATAAAAAAGTCTGCGGTTTTAAGGGGCCCGGGCCCTTTAAAAGCGCAGGCCGCGTATGTGCAGGGGCGTGTGCATGCAACATTTATTACCTGAACCGCCGCATCACGCATCCCGATGTATTCTGGCAAGTGTGCACCCTGCGTATGACGTAAGTGTCATGCGATGGGCGCACACATTCACTGCCGGCCTCTGCTATGCCGGCAGCCATTTTACCTTGTGTGCAACGGACCTGCAGAGAGGAGGAGGACGCCGCCCAGCGCTGGGAGTGCAGGAAGGTAAG
>VIAB01015499.1:0-15068 GCA_009801035.1 Oophaga pumilio | reverse complement strand
ATGTCTAAGCATGCAACTGGTATTCAATTTTCTGAGATTTTTTCACTCGGCTAAAGGTACTTCCGCACTTCTTACAGATAAATCCTATTGATGAGGCAAAGGTTTGGTCAAAAAAGTGCCACACTGCACTCTTCCTACTATGGGATAAATTTTCAGGGCTTGCACGCTGTGATAATTTGACCGTCTGTCCAAGCTGTTCTGCAACTCCTTTTTTTAACACATTTTTTGGACTGCTACGGGCTTGCCAGATAACCGCAGCTCCTCCTCCTCTTCTGAGCTATTGCAAGCGGCATCCTCTTCCTACAATGAATGCCAATCCGGGTCAACAACTGGGTCATCCATCACCTTCTCTTCAATTTCATTTGCACCTTCCTCTGTGTCACCATGTAAGGTGGTACAGTATGCTGGAAGGGGCACCTGAGTTTCATCAGGGTCAGAATCTGGCTCAGTAGACTGTGAGGGCAATGCAGTGCTCTGGGTGAATGTACCAACAGAATCAAATAGCAGTGGCTGTGCATCAGTGCACTCCATGTCAGATTCATCTTGGACTGGGGAATTCAGGATTTCACTTGATAACCCAGGCATGGTATGTGAAAAGAGCTCCATGGAGTAATCTGAAGTGTGGCCTGCCACATCCTTCATTTGTGGAGGAGGTGAAGGACACAAGGAAAGGTGTCGTTCCTGACCAGGAGCCTGAACTGACGACTCAGTGCTTGCATTTTTTGAAACTTCAGAAGAGGAGGCGATAGAGCTGGAGGCTGTTTCGGCAACATAAGCCAAAACCTGTTCCTGATGCTCCGGCTTTAAAGCCGGTATACCTACTCCCAGTAAAGTTAGTCTTCCAAGCCTTCTGGAGCCAGACAATGACGCAGGCTCAACACCCCCTGCCTTAAGTGCCATTGTGCTTTTGACACTACCAGCAGATGCACCACCACCACCATCAGTACCAGCTGCCCCCCGCCCACATCCACGGCCTATTCCACCATACTTCCTCATGTTTGGGAAAATGTACCAAAAATACCAGCAGATATATGGTACTGTATCAGAAGCGTACAGCTGTATACAGTGTAAGGGAAAATTTCAATCTCCGTAAATATTTCCTGAGTCACACACAGACGCTCTCTCAGTATGGATTGGACCGTAATACAATGAGCAGATATACGGTGCTGTGTCACAAGCGGACAACTGTATACAGTGTAGGGGAACAATTCAATCTCCGTATATATTTCCAGAGTCACAAACAGATAGTCAGCATATATTTGTCCGTGATACCAGCCGGAAAACGGTAGTGTGTGAGGAGCGTACAGCTCTATACGGTGTGGGAAAAAATGAATGCTCGGTAACTGTGCAGAAAAAAAGAGTAAAAGTATTAGTGCTGTGTAAAAAGCAGTCTGCACAGCAGAGTACACACAGCAATACAGCTATCAGGCAGCCTAATAACCAGCGCTGCTGCACATGAGAAAATCCTCCCCTGTCACTGGCAGGCAGCCTAATAACCAGCGCTGCTGCACACAAGAAAATCCTCCTCTATCACTGCACACTAACTGTACAGCACAATTGCTATCAGCACAAGCACATAAGAACATATCTTTTCAGCCCTAAATCTCTCCCTACTGATAAACAGCATCAGCAACCTCTCCCTACTATTAAGATTGGCAGAAGTAAAATGGCGGTCGGCGGTCAAGGCTTTTATAGACACTATGACGCCCCCCAGAGCAAGCCAATCACTGCAATGCCCTTCACTAAGATGGTGATGGACACTGCTCACGTCATCTCGTTGTCCACAGTGTATGTCCTTGCTCATTGGCTGAAAAAAGGCGCCTGAAAGCATTTTGGGAAATTCGACTTTGGGGCTCGTTTAGCCATCAGCATGGCCGACTGCACTCTATGGTCGGGTTTCAGCCAACGAAACCCGACTTTGGTGAAAGTCGGCGACTTTTGAATCTAACCGACGTGTTTCGCACAACTCTACTGTATATCAGGACTGTGACACCGAGGACAAAAAAATTAAAATCGGCCTACACTGTCCAAGCTTTGAGCACACACAGATATGAGCTGGCATGGAGATACCACACCTAAAATGTGTGACCTGTATGTTTTTATTTTTTTGCAAAATACTGCTCTATATAAGTACAGTGACACCCAAGCCAAAAAAAGAAAACTGGCGTAAACTGGTCAAACTTTCAACACGCACAGATATGAGCGGGTACGGACATACCACACCGAAACATGTATGGCATGTTTTTTTAGCTGGTGTATATCAGTACAGTGACACCCAGGCCAAAAAAAGAAACCTGGTGTTAACTGGCCAAACTTTGAGCACGAGCAGATATGAGCTGGCACGGAGATACCACACCAAAAAATGTGTGGCCTGTATTCCAATTGCACCTGGGGCTAGCTATATACAGCAAATATATCATACAGGTAGCAGCACCAGAATACAATGGAAAGAGGGATATATGCAATGATCTATAGACACACATACAGTGCCTGCAGGCCTTGCACTGATGTGTATAGAGCGAGGTACACTCCCCTGCCTACCTAACACTGGAACCTATATACTCCAGAATTAGTCCTTAGAAGGACTGTGTCATAAGATTATTCTAATGTTCTATGGAGACTGGTGACGTGGGTAAGAATGAAGATAACAATACGGTATGTCAAGTCTTAATAAAGTATATTGTAGGCAGACAGGCTTCAGTTAACAGGGGAAACTTAAACAGAGGCTCAAAGTATCAAGCAGCAAATTATGCAGGCTCAGTAATACAAGGGGGTTGTCAGTACAGACCAAATATGAAAGTTCAAGCCCAGGAATTCAGGATCCAGAGGTCCAGAGCCCGGACTGGGCTCCAAGCGGAGAGCAGGCCGCAGCGGAGGTGGGTGTAGAACAGATCCATGGATGCATGGCAGACTGATAACAGAAGGGGTAACCCGAAAATCAGAAGGAGCAGGCGAAATGCAAGTCCTTCCAGTTTGGCAGCAGGTGAAGTACGAGATACACAAGCAAGGTATAGTGTGCAGAGTCACTTCATATATGCAGAAGACAGGAAACAAGGCATATCAGACAGGAAACAAGATGGCCCCCGAGAAGCCACCAACTCCATCTTAGATGAGGGCAAAGTCCAGCAGAACTAAGGGCAGATCAGGCAAAACAGGTGCACAGTTCAGATCCTTACAGACTGTTGGTTTATCTGGACTTGAGTAGATTAGGATGGTAGACACCACACTAAGAAATCCCCAAATCTGACCCTATCTCAGCAGCAACTCTCCCTACACTATCTCAATCCAGAGCTGAATGTGGCGAGCAGGGCGGCTTCCGGTCTTTTATACCCCTGAGGATGCTGTGCGGCCAGCCAATCACTGCATGACCACAATAAAGATGGCTGCGGCGTTTCATTGTCTGGCAGACAATCCCTGCATTGTGATTGGGTCTGTAAAGTCCGCTAAAAATGATGGGTGGAGACCCGAGTAATCCCTGAAATGCTCGGTGCTTGCCAAGTACACCGAGTACCGTGATACTCGGGCGAGTAACGAGTAGTGGAGAGCAAGTTCGCTCATCACTACACCTGATATAAATAGTTTAACACAAGAAAAAGTATGCCTGCCTCTGAGCAAATTAAACATTGATAAATCCCCTGGCCTAGATGGCATTTATCCACAGATATAGAGGGAATTGAGCTCAGTAATTGACAGACCACTGTATCTTATATTCTTAGACTCTCGTGTAACAGGTTTGGTGCCACAGGATTGGAGGATGACTGATGTGGTATCGATATTTAAGAAAGGAAAGAAGGAGGGCATGGCTTTGCCTTGATGGAGTGAAGATGCTGCTTCCTAGTGCTCAGGGGACAGGGAGAATATACTTCACTTTAACTCACTCACGGGATCCATGTGTGCTTCTAGAAGAAGGGTACCTGTTTCCAGCAGCACTCCAGTTCCTTCCCACCACAAAGAAACAGCCGTGACCCGCATGATTCAGAGCGGTATGCTGAAGGGGAAGCCTGCAACCGCCACAGCAATAGCGCCCAGCACTGTGAGACCACGAGGTATGTCGGAGAAGACGCCTGTGGGGAGACAGGGAAGTAGCGCTCGGGACTCATCGGGGAGGGTGGCTCATCCCCCCCACTGAAGCCCAGATACAGTGCACATCAGGAATGCAGCAGGCCAGGGAGATAAAGCTGATGGAGATTGGCAGGGAGAGACTCAGGTACAAGGCAGGAGTTGAATAAACCCCTTCCCACTAAAGCAGATATAGATTCTCTGATAGCTAGGATAGAAGCTTCTCAGGAAAAGGTAGTTTCAGCTCTTAGAAATGATATGGACACACTAACTGCTCGCACGGCCTCAGTGGAGGAGGCAACGGCGTCAATATCTGAGAGGCTGTCTTCTCTGGAGCAGGAGCTCTCATCATCACAGGCTCGTATGCAGGACATGATGTTGTTACTGGATGACCAGAAGAATCGTGGTCGTCACAATAATGTGCACCTTAAAGGTAAACCTGAGAGCATCACCATGGATACCCTATCTCAAAAAGTCACGGCCATCTTTTACCAGATTACGCAAAGAGCGTCAGAGACTCCTTTTGTGTTTGACATGATCCATAGAGTTACACGTCAGGGGCCACCTTCCAGCTTGAACCACAGAGATGTTCTGTGTAGAATGCACTACTTCTCAGAGAAGGAGAGTATTGTAAGTAAAGCTAGGACAATTGGGCCGGTCTCCCTGGAAGGAGTGGAGATCCGTTTGTTTCCGGATATTTCAGCTCGCACCCTGTTTATGAGACGTCTGCTTCGGCCAACACTGCAAAAGGTCAGGGAGTCTGGGGCCATTTATTGGTGGGGCCACCAATTCCATCTGATCATGCGGAGAGAGAGCTCTGTCTTCACCCTTAAACACCCAGATGAGCACAAGGATTTGTTCAAATTTTTGGACATATCACCATTCCCTGTACCAAATTGGCTACAAGTTGAGCGTCCTCAGCTTGTACGTCAGAGGGAGAAGAGGAATAGAGGCAGACGTTCTTCTCATATGCAGGAAAAGGAGAAGGCTGATTTCGCGACGAGCTCCACTCCCTCAGAGGCTCCCATCTGACACTCTGCGGCAAATGTATGGCTATTATGGGTTTTCCTCCCTCCTATCTGGTGAGATAGACTTAGAGGGATTTATTGGCATCATGTCCTATGGGGCTGCGGCTTATATGCTTTCGTTCTTCTAAAATGTCTGAGTTTTAATATATCCATGTGTAAAATTTATCTTGGTCCCCCCTTCCTCCTCTCTGCTGTTCTGACTGATAGAATTGAATACTCTGTAATCTGGAAGAAACCTGAGGTTATATCACCTGAGTTGAGATTGGGTTGGGTTCTTGTGGGTGAATTGTATCATTTTATTTTGTTCATTTAATGTATGTTCTTATGTCCTTTGTCCGTCGGGGCACTGCCTCACGGTTTTCTGTGTTCCCAAGAGTGCTTTCAAGTTCAATTTGGATTTGCTAGGTAGCCCTTTGACCTAGACTTGCTCGAGCGGCGGAGAGTTCACCAGTACTACTGGTGGAGAAACTTTCCTCCTCCACTCTTCTTTCTAGCGTCTTGCATTAACTACTTTCTACTTTCTTTCCCTTTTTTTTTATTTCTCCCTATCTATTCTCTTCTTACCTCCACCTCTCTTCCCACTTGCCCGTTCCCCTCCTACACACACGGGGACCCACAGCCTGATTTCACTATGCCTCATGCCATCCCGATGGAAATAAAGTGTGGCTCACTTAATGTAAAGGGATTGCATAGTTTAGGCAAAAGAGCCATTCTGACAAATTTTTTGAAAAATGCCATATCCAAATTGCTTTCTTGCAAAAAACACATGCCTGCCAAGCCAAGCCAGTCAAACTATCTACTCATTGGTTCCCAGAGGAGTATCAGAGCTGTTCTCCTGACTCAAAATCTAGAGGGACGGGTATCCTGATTTCCCGGGCTCTCCTATGGGAGTTTATGGATTCTCGCACAGATAACATGTGTAGAATTACGTTGGTAAAGGGGAAAATAGCTTCCCACATCTTTACTCTTGCCTCTGTGTATCTACCTAATGTCGGACAGGTCTCTGCACTAGCGGCTCTCCTGGATTCTATTGCTGAGTTCTCGGAGGGTACTCTGGTCCTGGGGGGCGACCTCAATGTCGCACTTGACCCATCTGTCATTCCCTAGCAGCACTACGTAGCCTTAAAAGGACATTACATGATCACCAACTTATTGACATTTGGAGACTATTACACCCCTCGGACAGAGACTTCTCTTTTTATTCATCAGTCCATGACTCTTACTCTAGACTAGACTATTTCTTCGTACTCCACAAAGATATCTCTGAGATACAGGGGACTGACATACAGTACAGACCAAAAGTTTGGACACACCTTCTCATTTAAAGATTTTTCTGTATTTTCATGACTATGAAAATTGTAAATTCACACTGAAGGCATCAAAACTATGAATTAACACATGTGGAATTATATACTTAACAAAAAAGTGTGTAACAACTGAAATTATGTCTTATATTCTAGGTTCTTCAAAGTAGCCACCTTTTGCTTTGATGAGTACTTTGCACACTCTTGGCATTCTCTTGATGAGCTTCAAGAGGTAGTCACCGGAAATGGTTTTCACTTCACAGGTGTGACCTGTCAGGTTTAATAAGTGGGATTTCTGGCTTTATAAATGGGGTTGGGACCATCAGTTGTGTTGTGCAGAAGTCTGGTGGATACACAGCTGATAGTCCTACTGAATAGACTGTTAGAATTTGTATTACGGCAAGAGAAAAGCAGCTAAGTAAAGAAAAATGAGTGGACATCATTACTTTAAGAAATGAAGGTCAGTCAGTCCGAAAAATTGGGAAAACTTTGAAAGTGTCCCCAAGTGCAGTTGCAAACACTATCAAGCGCTACAAAGAAACTGGCTCACATGAGCACCGCCCCAGTAAAAGAAGACCAAGAGTCACCTTTGCTTCTGAGCATAAGTTTATCCGAGTCACCAGCCTCAGAAATCACAGGTTAACAGCAGCTCAGATTAGAGATCAGGTCAATGCCACACAGAGTTCTAGCAGCAGACACATCTCTACAACAACTGTTAAGAGGACACTTTGTGCAGCAGGCCTTCATGGTAAAATAGCCGCTAGGAAACCACTGCTAAGGACAGGCAACAAGCAGAAGAGACTTGTTTGGTCTAAAGAACACAAGGAATGGACATTAGACCAGTGGAAATCTGTGCTTTGGTCTGATGAGTCCAAATTTGAGATCTTTGGTTCCAACCACCATGTCTTTGTGCGATGCAGAAAAGGTGAACGAATGGACTCTACATGCCTTGTTCACACTGTGAAGCATTGAAGAGAAGGTGTGATGGTGTGGGGATGCTTTGCTGGTGACAATGTTGGAGATTTATTCAAAATTGAAGGCATACTGAACCAGCATGGCTACCACAGCATCTTGCAGCGGCATGCTATTCCATCCGGTTTGCGTTTAGTTGGACCATCATTTATTTTTCAACAGGACAATGACCCCAAACACATCTCCAGGCTGTGTAAGGGCTATTTGATCAAGAAGGAGAGTGATGGGGTGCTACGCCAGATGACCTGGCCTCCACAGTCACCAGACCAGAACCCAATCGAGATGGTTTAGGGTGAGCTGGACTGCAGAGTGAAGGCAAAAGGGCCAACAAGTGCTAAGCATCTCTGGGAACTCCTTCAAGATTGTTGGAAGACCATTTCTGGTGACTACCTCTTGAAGCTCATCAAGAGAATGCCAAGAGTGTGCAAAGCAGTCATCAAAGCAAAAGGTGGCTACTTTGAAGAACCTAGAATATAAGACATAATTTCAGTTGTTACACACTTTTTTGTTAAGTATATAATTCCACATGTGTTAATTCATAGTTTTGATGCCTTCAGTGTGAATGTACAATTTTCATAGTCATGAAAATATAGAAAAATCTTTAAATGAGAAGGTGTGTCCAAACTTTTGGTCTGTACTGTAGACTCCATTACCTTCTCGGACCATGCGCTCTGCTCTATCGTGCTTGCCCTGCCCTCCTCGGCCTCCCATCAATGGCAGTGGAGACTAAACTCCTCTCTCCTGGACGATCCTATGGTTCCTCAGGAGATTTCCCAGTCCTTGAGAGAATTTTTTGACCTAAACAAATCTGTTGATACTTCTCCAAATACTGTTTGGGAGGCTCATAAATGTGTGATCAGCGGAGTATTGATAAAACATGGGGCGAGGCGGAAGAGGGAGAGGGAGGCTGATCTTGATGCCTTTTTGACCCAATTAAAAATACTGGAGACAAGCTATAAAACTTCCCCTACAGAAGCAGCAAAAATTGCACTCATTAAGGTGCGAGATGATTTGCATAACCTTCTTAATAAAAAGGCTAAGGGGATTCTAGCCCGCTGTAGGAGACACTCCTATGAACATGGAAACAAATGTAACAAATCCCTCGCAAAGGCATTAAGACAGCAAAGAGCTAGATCTTACATTCCATAAATACTCTCCACCGCCCATGCTAAACGCGTAAAATCCTCCTATGACATTGCAAAAGCCTTTCAGACATTTTATGCGTCCCTATACAACTCAGATAATAAAAACCCAGCCACTGCCTTGCTCGGTTTTCGTTCCCGTGTAAAGGAATATATTATGAGTGCAGGTTTACCAAAGCTGATCCCCAGTGACATCTTGATGCTGGAGGAACCCATAACAGAACAAGAAGTGCGCTCGTCTATTTCTGCCTCTAAAACGGGTAGGGCACCAGGTCCTGATGGCTTCCTGGTCCTTAACTACAAAAAATTCAGAGATTTACTAACCCCGGGGATGTTAGCCTCCTTTAATTCAATGTCTAAAAATAACCCCCCACATCCAGATTCTCTGAGAACCCATATTGCGGTGATACATAAAGAAGGGAAAGACCCGACCCAGTGTGCTAGCTTCCATCCCATTTCCCTGTTAAATGTTGATGTAAAACTCTTTGCCAAGATCCTTGCATCTACACTTACTCCCCTTCTCTCGGGAGTCGTTCACCCGGACGAAGTTGGATTTATGCCAGGCCTAGAGGCCAGAGACAACACTATTAAGTCTATTAACTTAATTCATCATGCTAAGTCCCGAAATGTCCCATCAAACCTCTTATCCGCCGACGCCGAGAAGGAATTTGATAGGGTCAATTAGGTTTTCATAGCAGAGACCCTCATTCACCTGGGACTGGGAACAAGGATGCTCCAGTGGATCCTGTCTCTATATTCAGTCCCTTCCACCAGGGTCCGAGTGAAAGATGCACTTTCAGATCCATTCTATATTTATAATGGTACACAACAGGGATGCCCTCTGTCTCCCCTCATTTTCATCCTCACCCTTGAACCCTTTCTTAGACATTTTAGAGTCAACCCCAACATCTCGGGTATTCATGTACTTCAAAACACTTATAAAGTAGCAGCCTACGCTGATGACCTTCTTTTCTTCGTTACCTCACCTAAGAGCTCCCTGCCTAACCTTATGAATGAATTCAGAACATATGCCCAATTGTCTAATTTCAAAATTAATTTTTCAAAATCTGAGGCGCTTAACATTAATTCTTCCCCAGAACTTGTGAGATCTTTACAGGAGTCCTTCAGTTTCAAATGGGCTACCCAACACCTGGAATATTTAGGAGTAAGACTATCTGCAGCCATCAATTCTCTATATCGATGGAACTTCCCTGGCCTTTTAACATCTATTCAAGCAGACTGTGGTAGGTGGTCCAAGATATCCTTCACCTGGTTTGGCAGATGCCAAATTTTTAAGATGAACATATTGCAAGGGTCCTGTGTATTCTACAGGCTCTCCCCATCAATATCCCTGCTAACTTTAAAGAAAATTAGGGTCTATTCAGGTCTTGTTTATATGGGGAAGAAAACCTGCTAGACTAAAGAGGGAGGTTCTCTGCAGGCCCAAGAGGTTGGGGGGAGTGGGGCTTCCTGACCTAAAAATGTATCATTTGGCAGGCCACCTAGCTAGAATGATAGACTGGTGCAGAAATGGTTACAATAAGGCCTGGGTTCAAATAGAACAAAGTTTTTGCCCGACCCCATTAAAGACACTTCCATGGGTTCTACTTTCGGCCCCAGAGAAAAATCAAATCCCATCCGACTATTGGATCCACTTTAAAATACTGCAATACAGCACTGGTCCATTTACATTTACTCCCAGAGGCTTCTCCTCTTACTCCGGTGTTGAGTCATTCTAAATTTGTCCCTAGCCGCTCGGACCCCATTTTTCGTCTGTGGATGAACTCAGGTATGGATAGAGTAGAAAACTGGGGTGAGGGAGCCTCCTGGCCTTCTCTGAGTGACCATACCGCTATAACAGATCCAATACCCCTTGGCAGTTGTAGGAGTTTGCAACTTACCCCCTTTTTCAGCAGCCTTCCCCTTAAAAGTTCATTTAGATGACCCAAAACCCAATTTGAGCTTTTATGTAATAGCCCGGGCCCAATCAGACACAACTTAGCTAAAACCTACTCTATGTTGATGGACCCCCGAAGCCGCATGCCCCCTTCTTTCCTTGCGCAGTGGGAGAGAGATTTAAATATTTATTTTACGGAAGATCAGAGAACTCGAATTTTTTCCCCTGTACACTGTGCCTCGATTAGCTCTAGGTTCCAGGAGGCTGATCCCAGCTGATGGAGGTATGGAAGAGCAGAGGGCACGATTTTTCATATTTTCTGGCAATGTGATGTATTACAATAATTTTGGACAAGGGTGTGTGAAATTATTTGTCGAGTTTCGGGTTGTTCCGAAAAGTTGACTCCGGCTCTGATACTACTCCAACATAATGAAATCCCTCTCCAGATCTATAAATCTTCTTTGTTGAAATTTTGATCATGGCAGCGAGGGCTTGCATCCCTGAGAGATGGAAGAGTCACGCTCCTCTCACCATATCTCAGTGGATCGCAAAAGTCAATAAAATTATGTTTTTGGAGGATCGCACCTCATCCATATATATAGGTCCCCTTCTGAAAAAGCACTGACGCGAAACGCGCGTCAGGGGGTCTGCAGGGGGCGCACAGACTGGACCTTTAGATATGGGTAAGAGTTATTAATAACATATATGGTGTGCATTATGATGATTGACGGTCTATATTGGTCTTGATGGTTTAAAAATACTCCTTGGCATTCACCATTTATTTACACTATGCAAGTGTTAATTAGATTATTTTGACTCACCCTGGTTACTATTTAGTCTGTGCAACCCCTGTATTGTTACCTGCAGTCTGTTCCTTCATTCATCCCTGTATTTTGGGCCATTATTGTTGGCATTAATTGTTTATTAATAAAGCTTTTTGTATTTTTATAAAAAGATGTTGCCTATACTCCTTTGTTCTGGTGTGTATCATCCATATATGACTCATATCCAAAGTTTAGCGCTACTTGGCTTGGATGGATGGATTTTCGAAACTCTAGTGAGCATTGTGATCTAATTCTGGAGGCAATCCCCCCTGTAGTTAACTGAAAACAACAGGCTGAGTGGTGGGCTTGTTTGGGTGAGTACTCCTTCCCCTTACCCACTCATTTTTTCCATCCCTTTCTCCCAGTCTCCCCCCCTTTTTTTTCCTTTTTTCTTTCCTCTGTTCTGTCTTTTCTTTCATATACTGTTGGTTAAACGTTAAAAAATGGAAGACCCTTTGGGTCGGCTCATTGACCTTTACTTCCGGGTCCCCGGATGTTAAGGACTCGTGAATGATTGCCTTGTTTGGGAGTAAAGTTGTATTGTTTGTATTTGTCTACTTGTCTGATTCCAATTATTATGTTAACCTGGATTTCGTGAGTCTTTAAGTAAAGAATTATAAAAAAAGAAAGGTAAGAAGATGTATCCAGGCAACTACTGTCTGGTAAGACTGACATCAGTAGTGTGCAAAATTTTTAAGGGCATTATAAGAGATGACCTGAAGAAATATATTGCAGACAATAATATATTAACTGACAACCATCATGGATTCATGAAGAATAAGTCATGTCTAACTAATATGTTGGGTTTCTATGAGGAGTTAAGTGCAAATCTGGATGTTGACAATGCAGCTAATGTTATTTATATGGACTTTGCAAAGGCATTTGATACTGTACCACATAACAGCCTTAAGGTACTGCCACACTAAACGCTCCCGCTAACGATCTCGTTAGCGTCGCATACTAATGAGATCGCTAGCGGGATCGTTTTAATATCGCTAAATGTGTGCCACATTTAGCGATATAGCTAACGACGCTATCGCCGTTAGCGATCTTCTTAGCGATTTAGCGGTACAAAAGTACCGCTAAATCGCTAAGAAAAGGTGCCACACTAGCTATAATACTCACCCAGCGGGAGCGCCAGCGACGAGAATAGGGTCCGGATCGTTTCCGGCGACGAGCGAGATCCCAGCAGGGGCCTCGTCGCCGGAAGCTGCCGCACACAGCAACATCGCTAACGGGATCGCTAAATAGTGACGTTTTTTAGCGATCCCGTTAGCGATATTGTTTAGTGTGGCAGTACCTTTATACTGAAGCTAAAGAAGCATGGACTGGGGGAAATTATATACAAATGGATAAGGAATTGGCTAAATGACAGGAAACAAAGAGTCATCATAAATGTTACATTCTCTAAATGGGATATAGTCAGCAGTGAAGTACCGCAGAGATCTGTGCTAGGACCGATTCTTTCTAATCTCTTTATTAATGACCTTGTGAATGAGATTGAGAGTAAAGTATCAGTCTTTGCTGACGAAAGCAAATTATGTAGGATGCTAATATCTGACCTTGACACTACAATATTGCAAAACGATCTGGATAAGATGACTGAATGGGCAGACACTTGACAAATGAGATCTAATTTAGATAAACGTAGAGGAATTTACCCAGGATAGAGTAATCCTATAGCTGCATATGCATTAAATAGGAGTATACTCTGGATTTCAGAACTGAAGAAGGACTTGAGTATTCTGGTTAAAAGTAAGCTGAGCAGCAGTACTTAATGTCAAGCAGCAGCCACAAAAACAAACAAGATTTTAGGGTGTATAAAAAGAGAGATAATATCCGGCGATCCAAACTTTTGTTACCCCTTTATAAATCACTTGTGAGGCCACATCTAGAATATGGGATCCAGTTTTGCACTCCACATTTTAAAAGGGATATTCAGAAATTAGAATCACTTCAAAGGAGGAAAACAAGATTACTACAAGTGATGGAAGGCCTCTCATATGATGATAGTTTGGAAAAGTTGGGCTTGTTTAGCTTAGAAAAAAGACACCTGAGAGGGTGTATCATTTACATATATAAATATATGAGTGGTCAGTACAAAGGACTGGCACATGACTTATTCCTTCCAAGGACAATACTTAGGACCAGGGAGCACTCATTAAGGGTGAAAGAAAGGAGAGTCTGACAGCTAAATAAGAAAGGGTTCTGTTTGCACCGGATTATTCAGGATGCTCCCCAAACATGTGACTACAGAGCGTCTTTATTCAGGAACAAACAGGAACAATATGTGATAAGCTTAATAGATCAGGAATAAATCATTTGTGTGTATCTGTGCAGCATCTACAGCAGGCTTCTTCTCTCATACACAGACAAAGGAAAACAGGAAATACAGTCACCTGCTCTCCCTGTGTGAGCCCCTGGGAGTTTATTTTTGTTCTAACTTTATAAACAGCATACAAATCTAGCAACTAAACACTCATAGACAGGAATGGAGTTGTTGCACCAAACATATTCCAACACCCCCACTCAACAACTACTTATCCTGTTAGTCCCATCGCAGTTCTGAAGTCCACAAACTTGATTCTTGATAATGGCTTTGTCATACCATCAGCTATCATCTTGTCAGACTCACAATAAACAAACTCGAGTACACCATGTTCCACTAACCGGTGAACTTTACCTTCGGAGTCATATTTGTTTTTTGAATTCCCACTTACATCCAATAGCTCATTTTCCTTGTGGCAGCTCAGTAAGCTCCCATGTCTGGAGTTGGTGAAGGGACTCCATCTCTTCATTAGTAGCACATATCAACTTCTGCTTCTCGTGGATAGGCAGTTTTTGCATCTCTTGCTATGACTGTGGCTCTGGTTCAGGAAGTGTTTTAGCCATATAAGAAAGGTGTCTAGCTGGGATACCTTTGTTTGGCCTTTCTGATTTCCTGACTGGAAGTTGACTTGGTTCTTCTGTGTCTTCCTTGGTGGCTTCAGAGCTTATCCACACTTCAGTGTTTTCCTTTTCGGTGTCTGGGTTTGGTGATTGAGATTCTTGTTGTTTTTAGGTTGAATAATTGGTGTAACTTCATGGAATTTGAGCGATACAGAGTTTTCATCAATCACTACATCTTTGCTGATTGTTACTGTGTTGATCTCTGGGTGCAGGATTCTGTTTCCCTTTTGAGTTTCGCTATAGCGCACCAGGACTTCTTGCTTTGCCAGTGATTCCCACTTGGAACGTTTTTGTTTGGGAACATACATAAATGTTTTGCTTCCAAGTATCCTGAAGTGCTTTAGGTTAGACTTCTCGCAGTTCCATAGCTCATATGAAGTGTTATTTGAGGCTTTACCCGGCACTCTGTTTTGAAGAAAGCAAGCGTTCATCATGGTTTCTTCCCAATAAGTTGAAGGTAGATTTGCATCAAACAACATACTTCTTCCACTTTCACAGAGAGTATGGTTCTTTCTTTCCTCAATGCCATTTTGTTCTGGGTTGTATGGAATGGTAGTCTGGAACACAATTCCATCTTTTTTCAAAATGGTTTGTACCTTACCACTTGTATATTCGGTTCCATTATCTGCACACAGGGCTTTTGGCATTCTTCCAAATTTGTTAAACACTACAGCAAGATATTCTTCAAGTTTCTGTGGAATTTCATCATTGCTGTGAAGCAGGTAGGTGACTGTATATCTGGAGTAGTCCTCAATAAATGTGAGAAAATATCTCTTCTTGCTAGGAGTTTGAACACTCATTGGACCACATACATCTGTATGTATCAAATCCAGAAGCTGTGCAGATCTTGTGCTTATTTTAGGAAAGGATTTTCTGGAAATTTTCCCTTTAAG